>CAIGQQ010008883.1:1988301-2000931 GCA_903798035.1 Danio albolineatus
TATATATATATATATATATATATATATATATATATATATATATATGTTTATTTATTTATTTATTTATTTATTTATTTATTTATTATAAGTTCTATTCATATCATAGTTTATATTATATTACAGCCTGAGAACCAATAATCTATATGTAATTGAAAAAAGGGACAACAAAAGAACAAATGTGTGGCATATATTGTATACCCAGTTATTAATGCAGACTCTTGTCTTTTGTCAGGTGTTTCAGGATGATGCAGTGGTGCCAGGCTGGGAAGGGAAGATTGTTGCCTGGGTAGAGGAGGATCATGGGCAAAGAGGGTACTGCATACATCTGTATAGCTGATAAACACATTTGTTTATCACCAGTTAAAGCTCACAATCTCTCTCTCTATCTTTCTCTCTCTTTCTCTCCCTCTGTCTTTTTCTCTTTCCTTCACAGAACTTAATACAAGTCAGCAACAATCCGTCAAAGGAAACAGAAAGATCTGTGCCAAAAGAAAAGAACAATGATTTTGTTGCTTAAGTAGAGAATGGAGCTCCTTCAGTCTGTCCTGCGTAAGCTGAACCACAGAATGAGAGGACATAGAGGATTACCCTAAGGACGGAGAAAGTCCCATGTCATGTTGGTCTGGACAAGTATTACTCAAATATAACAATGTGAATAAGATTTGTGATCTCTTTTGAGGTCTTGCCATAAAACAAACCAATACCCATTCCAGCAAACACTTTACAAGATGACAGACTCTTCACTGTGATGCAGGGAGCCTTCCGGACAGTAGATTCTGCCAGATTACAGATTACTTAATGGGAATAGTTTGGCTTTTTTGAAAAAGGACAAGGAGGTGTTCTTGACTGTCAGCTGTTGTGTGATTGTGGTTATGAAAGTGGGGAGGAATGTAGTAAAAGTATGTGCACAGAATGGAAAGAGCTTTTAAGTCTCTGTATGATTTTATTATTAATCTAAGAGAAGGATTTTCCCGAAAAAACATGTTTTACACTTTCAATTTTGCAAAAAGACAGTAAAGGACCAAAGGACCAAAGAATTTGTTATAAAAGCAACAACATCATAATTGTCTCTTATGTGTTATCATTTGTGAGTCTGCACTGAAGATGTGAGATTAAAGCTCATGATTTTGATCGTAGCACAACATATAAATGTAGTACAGATAAACAGCAACTTCTGATTATCATTTGAAAATCCATTTTAGTAACTCCTCAGATGTGCTGTTTGAATGCACAGTGTTTTGAGTTTACAGGAAAGTGCCTGGAATCTGCTACCCAAGAGAGGTGACCTGGTTTGCCTTTTGTATTTTTGTTCTTGTTTTATATTTATGTAAATATGTTAATATCTAAGAGAGAGAGAGCAAGGCATAGTGCCTTTATACTGTATAAATGATGTCCTGTAAATCCTGAATAATATTTTAATGATATGGAAAGGTCCCCTTTGTATCCAAAGAAGGGTCTGTATTACTCTCTTTAGAGAAGCCTGTGGGTGACAGTAGATGTTGATACAAACCGCTGTATGCCATACATCAGATTCTGCTTTTAAACCTCCAGATTACTGCTGGTTGTGTTTCTGGTTAAAATCATTATTTGGTTATCAAATAAACAGTCTAAAGCAGTATAAAGTGTGTATGTGTGTGTTCTTTTTAATAAATCAAATTTACTATTATTATATTAAGTAATGTTGGTAACTTACTGATCATGCTAACCTGTTAAATCATTATGGCAGCATTATTTAGCATTAACATCTGGTTAGCCTTTTTGTAAAACAAGTTAGAAATGTATTAGCAGCATGTCAAGTCTTGTTTGGAAAATCTTAAAGATGTTATAATGATAATTTGTTACTTCATATAGGAGACTTGTTGAATTTCTTATAGCGATGAATGAAACATATTTGTAATATTCCATGATGCATGCTAACAAAATGACTAGGAACCTGCTAATAACATGATATCGAATACAGAAAATACATTTATTTCATAACAGCATAAAAACTTTACGTGTTAATTCATGTTAGAATATATTAAATATGCTTGTCATAGTTTGAACATTATATGATCATTTACGATCTAACATTGTGCAATTCATACTGAAAAAAGGCTAGCAATTTGATGAACATATAAATCAAATCAAAGGCACATTCCATCATATTATTCATTCATTCGTTTTCTTTTCGGCTTAGTTCCTTTATTCATCTGGGGTCGCCACAGCGGAATGAACTGCCAACTTATCCAGCATATGTTTTACGCAGCGGATGCCCTTCCAGCTGCAACCGATCTCTGGGAAACATCCATACACACTCATTCACAAACTATGGGCAGTTAATTCACCTATAGTGCATGTCTTTGGACTGTGGGGGAAACTGGAGCACCCGGAGGAAACCCACGTCAACATGGGGAGAACATGCAAACCACACAGAAATGCCAACTGACCCAGTCAGGACTCGAACCAGCAACTTTTTTTGCTGACAGTGCTAACCACTGAGCCACCGTGAGGTCCACAATTCAAAATAATAATGAACAAGTTACATTTTATATGACATATTTGTTCTTTGTTTTGTTTCGTTACCATTGGAAAAGTTTCAAAACTGTAGTAGAACGTGTGTGTGTGTCTCAGAGCAGCACTGACGTGTCGAATTCCTGAATAAATCTGCTTTTGAATGAATCATTTGAGCCAAATGATTCAATGATTGGTTTTAGGTTCTTTGTATTGTTTCTATTGCTGCTGTTGATATATTCTATATTGGGATACTCTCTATATATTTTACTAATCAATAAATCATAAAGATTATTGAATAGAACAGAATATTTAAAGTGTATTTTAAAAACCACTGATCTAATAGTCATTCTAGATTATTTGTGCCTTCTAAAACGAGCCTCATGTGCGCAACGGTGGCGTAGTGAGTAGCACTTTCACCTCACAGCAAGAAGGTCGCTGGTTCGAGCCTCGGCTGGGTCAGTTGGCATTTCTGTGTGGAGTTTGCATGTTCTCCCCGTGGTTGCGTGGGTTTCCTCCGGGTGCTCCGGTTTCCCCCACAAGTCCAAAGACATGGCATGGGTGAATTGGGTTGGCTAAAATTGTCCATAGTGTATGAGTGTGTATGGATGTTTCCCAGAGATGGGTTGCAGCTGGAAGGGCATTCGCTGTGTAACACATAGGCTGGATAAGCTGGCGATTATTTCCGCTGTGGCGACCCCAGATTAATAAAGGGACTAAGCCGAAAAGAAAATGGGTGAATGTATGAAAACCATGAAAACGAGCCTCTCACCGCTCCGGGTCGTTAGATGGCGCTGATTTCATCTATCAACAACGCTCACGGCGAAGAAAACATCTCGTGAAGGAGAGATTCACGTGTTATCACTACCTAGTTTCAGGACTAGAGCAAAAATGCGGGATAAAAAGGTTAAAGAGAAGAAAAATATAGCCGATGACCCTGTGAAGAATTTTGAGAAATGGAAAAAGAAGTATGCCAAAACGAAAACCAAGGTCAAACGAGCTCAGAAAAGCACGGTGAAGAAACGCGACTGGGAGGTGGAGAGAGAAAACATAAAGAAACTGGTGGATAAATACTCCGAGGTGAGATATTAAAATGCTGATATTAAACATTTTCGACTACTGTTTATAGTATCTCGTGCTTGCCTTATGGTCGTTTGTGCAGCTGTTGAGAGAGTTGACAGGCAGATCAGATAAGTGTAAACATCTGACATTAATGAAGATTGTTTACAAGCAGACATTTCACAAGTCATGTCGTACGACCTATGGATATTGAGATTTGATGGTTAAGTCTGGCCAGGAAGCCTCTTCACGTAAACATGTCATGAATTTTGTCGTCCTGGAACAAAATAAGCCACTTTACTGATGTGTAAGTTTATATATAATTGGATTCAGTAGATTTTTGGTATGCTAAGTATAGTGATCTTACATTTATTGTGTGGTTGTATAACAAATGTGTTAGTGTGGTATCAAACTATATTTGACGTCTTGATATTTCTCAGATCTCAGTTTTTCATGAGAAACTGTTTTTCTAGATCAATCCCAAAGAGGCGGTGAAGTTCTCTGATTTCCCACTCTCAAAAAAGACCCTAAAAGGTGAGCAGTCTTTAATCTGTGTGTTTTAAATAAATGTTCACTAATGCCTTTATAATCATAATAATGTCTTGTTTGTGCGTAGGTCTTCTTGAAGCTCAGTACAGACAGCCTACAGAGATTCAGAGACAGACTATTGGCTTTGCTTTGCAAGGCAGAGATGTACTGGGTGCTGCAAAGACGGGCTCTGGAAAGACTTTGGCCTTTCTCATCCCGGTAAGCAATATATCCCGGAGCTTTTGTTGTAGATTTCAAATATATAATGACAATTAATTAATATTTTAAGTCTGCACAGATATTCTTAAATAGAGACCTTTAATTTGACATCAAAATGTAGTATAAAATTGTCTAATATTATTATTATCTTTTGTATATAATCTATTGTTTCACCGAGTGACATTTAGAGATTGTATTCTTTAAATCATAGAAATAATATGATAGTAATTGTTTGCTTATTATTATTAGTTTTAGTAGTAGTAATAGTATGTGTAAGTAATGTAAAACTGTGTGACATTTGGATTTTAAATATTGCAATCACCTTTTATTTTTTGACTAGTATAATGAATAAATTAGAGCAACATGAGAGTGAGTAAAATATTGCAAAGCATTTATTTTATAAACTTTTAAATAGAGGTTTGTTGACAGCATTTTTTTACAAAACTAAAATGAAATGTTCAATTAAAACTCAAATGGCAACAATGGATCAAATTAAATCAGAAGGCCATTGTCATTAATTCAGGAAAATATAGATTACTTCATAAAATAAAACCCAAATGTTTACTTTATGTACACCACGTACATCTTGTAACGTAATTCTGCATGTTTATTCAGGGAGAATGAGGAATATTTTATTCTGTTTACACCATGGTCCTGTATTTCAATGACAAGGATCGTCTGTGAGACGATTCAACCCCAGACCTGATAAAATTGCAATTTTAATAATAAAAAAATTGCCTCTATTTTGGTTTGTTCAAAGTGTTGTGGCTGAGATGATTGTTTTGTGCAGGTGTTGGAGTGTTTGTATCGTGAACAGTGGACTGCTATGGACGGCCTCGGGGCCCTCATCATCTCTCCCACACGAGAGCTGGCCTATCAGACCTTTGAGGTGTTGAGGAAGGTCGGCAAGAACCATGAGTTTTCTGCCGGCCTTGTGATTGGTGGAAAGGTGTGTCACTCTACTCTTCAGGGATTTTACTGTCGTTTATCACCTACTGTAGTAGATTTTGGCTAATAATAAAAATATTCCCTCATGTAAGTGAACCAACCGGAGGCAAAACTACAATTGTGAAATCCAGGATGAAGCAAACAATCTACAGGTGTGAAAATGTCCACATTGTGTGATAATTCTTTCTTATTTATTATTGACTGCAGGATCTGAAAGATGAATCTGAGAAGATCCATCGCACAAATATCATTATCTGCACACCAGGACGTTTGCTGCAGCACATGGATGAAACGGCCACCTTTCATGCTTCAGATCTACACATGCTTGGTGAGATGATGTTTAAAAGTGCTGTGAATACTGTTTGAAAGATTGCAATGTTCACAAAAAGATTATGTTTTGGTATATAGTGGGTAAAATGATTATCGTATGAATTGCCATTTTTGCCAAGGTGCTGCTGTCTTTTTCTCCAGATTTCTGTAACAATCAATCCATACATGCATGCAAAGAAAACAAAACTAATTTGTTTAGAAATTAGGCTATGTTTAATAAAATAAACTGGATAAAAGTTTTGAACACATGAAAAGATTAGGTGTAAAAAGGCATGGAACAACAGCTTAAATCTCTCAGTAGTTGGAAAGAAATCCTGCTCCTCATCAGTGTAAATGCATATTAGCTGCATCAGTCTCAACACCTACATTACCAGATGATTTAGATGAAAGCAGGGAATTTCAACAAGATAATGATCCCAAACACAGCCAAGGAAACTCAATTGATTTCAGAAAATAAAGCTGCTAGAATGGCTCAGTCAATCACCTGATCAGAGAGAAAAAAAAAATCTAAATTATTATTGTATATGGGGATTCACGGTGGCACAGTAGGTAGCGTGGTCACCTCACAGCAAGAAGGTCACTGGTTCGAGCCTCGGCTGGGTCAGTTGGCATTTCTGTGTTGAGTTTGCGTGTTCTCCCCGTGTTGGTGTGGGTTTCCTCCGGGTGCTCCGGTTTCCCCCACAAGTCCAAAGACATGCGGTACAGGTGAATTGGGTAAGCTAAATTGGCCCTAGTGTGTGTGTGTGTGAATGAGTGTGTATGGATGTTTCCCAGTGATGGTTTGCAGCTGGAAGGCATCCGCTTCGTAAAACACATGCTGGATAAGTTGGCGATTCATTCCGCTGTGGCCACCCCGGATTAATAAAGGAACTAAGCTGACAAGAAAATGAATGAATTATTTCATATATTAGGTTTTTAACCAAAATCTGTTAAAATTTTATATAAATCACATGAAATGGCTCCTTTAGATATATATTTACTAGGAAAAACATGACGTGTTCAATACATATTTTACCCACTGTGTATATTATAGGAAAATTACAAAAATGTATTGATGCAACATAATCTTTGCTTAATATCTTAATATATTTTGGCATAAATTTTTTTTGTTTTACTATTTCTACAAGACTACTGTTGTGGTCCAGGGTCACATTTGTTTGATCGAACATACAGAAGTAATTAAAACATAGTATTTTTAAAATATATTGAAGAACAGGTTTGTCCAAACTTTATGCAAAGTAGAATTTTCAGCATTATTACTCCTGTCTTCATTGTCATATGACACAATTTTTCAGAAATCATTATAATATATTGATATTCTGACTCGTTCTGATATATAAATAAAAAAAATTTGTATTCTGTGATGAAAAGAATATTGAAAATATATATTTTTTAAACGATGTAAATCTTTTTTATTTTTTTATTTTTTCCAATTGTTCTTGTTTCAAGACAGCAGTTTTTATCAGGACAAAACTTAGGCCCAATCCCAATTCTACCCCTTAGCCCTTCCCTTTACCCCTACTCCTCGTTTTTCGTGTATGTGAAGGGGTAGGGGTGTCCCAATTCTATTAGGAAACAAATACATCAAAAACTAAAACACACTTAATTTCGCTATCTATTGTAACAACACCTTTATATGATTTTTATGATCTGTACTTAACCGTTTGATCTCCAAGTTCTTTTTTTTTTAGGAAATAGGTTTCAATGTTTTGTTAAACAATACTGTTTTAATGCCATCATTAATCAGATATGGCAGTAAACTCAAATATAACAGCATAATGTTTGCTGTCAGTTTTGCACAGTTTACTGCATCCTGACACCAGGTTGTGGTGTATTTGCATCGATTCAATAACACCATGTTTTCTCTTCCTCAACAGTACTGGATGAAGCTGACAGGATCCTGGACATGGGTTTCGCAGACACACTCAATGCTATTGTTGAAAACCTCCCAAAATCACGACAGACTCTTCTCTTCTCCGCCACTCAAACCAGGTCTGTCAAAGATCTTGCCCGACTGAGTCTGAAGGACCCCGAGTATGTGTGGGTCCACGAGCAGGCCAAGTTCAGGTGAGATTGTGGTTTTACAGTGATCTTTGTGGGGTAGAAGGCTTAGTCAGTGACTTATTGACAAACATCACATCACACACACACACACTGATGTTTTCCACAGTACTCCAGCCACCCTCGAGCAGAACTACGTGGTCTGTGAGCTGCACCAGAAAGTCAACATGCTCTACTCATTTTTGAGGAGTCACCTTCAGAAAAAGATCATAGTGTTTTTTGCATGCTGCAAAGAGGTAAGAGCTCAGAGTATTCACGATTTATTTATACATTTTTACAAATGGTATTTAGATAATTTTTTTTATTCACACTTCAGTTCAGAAGTTCAAAAAGGATTTTTAATGTTTTTGGTTGACACATTTACCAAAGGTACATTTGTTTTATCAAAAGGGTAAAAAACATTTACTGTTTCTATAATAGTATATTAACTTACATTTATTGATGTAAAGCTGAACTCTCATAAAAACCTTTTTTCAGGGTGGTTCAGTAAATAAAACGTTCATAAGAGTCAAATTAATTTGAAATGTAAATATTTGTAATATTACAAGGCCGTGACTATTCATACCCCTGCCAAATATACATATGAATGATCATCATTACATTACGTAGTGTAATTTTGTATCTTAACCATAATGCTGAAATTTTATCGCTGTTTTTCCTGTGTGTGCAGGTTCAGTATCTGTTTCGGGTCTTCTGTCGCTTGCGTCCAGGAATTTCTGTGCTTGCTTTGCATGGCAAACAGCAACAGATGAAAAGGGTGGAGGTTTACAATGACTTTGTCCGCAAGACCTCCGCAGTCCTCTTTGCCACAGATATCGCTGCCAGAGGACTAGGTAATACAAATTTGTCTGAATTGACATTGAATAGCTAAATCTAGTGCTGTCAATTTAATGCATACACTGAGTATAAGTCTTAGCAATTGTTTATTAATGCTAGAGAATATTATATTAATTACTGAGCATGGCCTGCAACGAACTGGGTGTGATTGATAGCTGTGATTGAACGCATTTTGGGCCAGATTTACTAAACTGAGCAAATTATTGTGAGACTGGAATCCCTGATTGCTGCAAACCTTAAAAATATATTTATGTTCTCCTTTTTTGTCTAAAGAAAACTCAAACAAATGCGTATGTAATACAATCAGCCTCATAAGTATCTGTTCATGCCATTTCAGCAATACTTTTCCACTGCATGAATTTAGTACGTCCTGTTTTTATTAGTATTATTTGTTTATTTTTTACCAAAAAGGGTTTGGGCTGGAGTAAGCTGAAAGCTGTCTATTAAATCAGTCTCCAAGACATGCAAAGGGATTTTAATTCTTGAGTTTTTGTTTTGTGGTTTTAGACTTTCCTGCAGTAAACTGGGTGCTTCAGTTTGACTGTCCTGAAGATGCAAACACATACATTCACAGAGTTGGCAGAACAGCAAGGTAACACTTTTACACTGTATTATAGGGGTGCAATGGTACACAAATCTGTACTAGAATTGTTCATGTTGGCACACATGTGAACTGAAACAATACTTGTTTTACAGACTGCATGTACATAACATCATTTGAAGCTTCTTATTTTAAACATCTTCATTTGATCAAATCAGTATTGAGTGTTAAATCCCAAGACTATACTGTCTCAGTCGATGCATGAATAAAACTTCACTAGACATTGCTACGCACATCCAATAATTGCTAGAGGCTTTGTGAAGATGATTAAAATAAGAAGCAAAGTCTTTTAAAATCCGTCGATTTTATCTAAGATTTTTACCTTGATGTTTTTGATGCTCTGTTATAAGGCAAGACATCGCTGTATAGACATTTCAAATGGCAGTGAAATGCGTGTGAATGCTATCATTCTTTAATTTCTGCTCCTAGTTGTAGTGTAAGATAAAAACAAATGAACGTCTTTTGTCTCGTGTAAATGTTCAAATAGTATTTTGCCCATGGAGTAACTTGAGGATAGCTGCTTGTAAGCAATGTCATGTCATTCAGTGTGCACGCCACAGTTTGTACATTCGCTATAGAGAAATGATCTCGAGAGACGATTTGTCAAATAATTTTCTCAAATATTTGCACTATATTAGCCTGTATATTCATTATGTTATATATAAGTCCTAGCTGCTGCATTTGCATTTGGAGGAGGGTGCTTAGGTGAGGTGAGGCCTAGGTGCCCGCTCTGCTCAATAAAACTGATTCATAATATATTCAAGTTGGTTAACTCGTCAAACCGAATTGTAAAAAATGAAATAAAAAATAGAAAAATCTGTTACTTGGTTATAACTCTAGATGGCAGATCTGCTCCTCATCAGTTTCATACACCTTAAACATACGAAACCAATGTTGACATTAGAATTATTACTCGTTCATAAAATCTGATTCAGTCACCATACAGCTTTGTCAAGCTCATGATAGATTAACAGCAGCTCAGCTATTGAGTTGTGCCATTTTTGGACTCTGGCTTGACTTGTACCAGTCTCACCTTGAGGATGAGTATTAAGCACTGCAGTCTCACTATAGAAACCTGTCAAATTTCTCAGCGCTTGCAGCGAGACGCCACACACCTGCCGTCCGCCCAGCTGCCATCCTCACTCTCTTTTCTCCGCGCTGCGCTTGTCTTTTCAGCGTGGAATCGATATCCTCAGTAACTCCCCTTCATAGATCACCACCCTCAGCAGAAATCTCGGGAGTTTCACACCAACACTCATAGAGCTGAGCTTTTAAAGAGAGACAGAGGTCTGTACTGCAGCAGACCACATGCTGTGACCTTAAAGCTACAGTTCACATCACTTACTTTTTTTTCATGTATATATATATAGTTGAAGTCAGAATATTAGCCCCCTGTATATTTTTAGAAAGGAATTTTTTTTTCATGTTAACACATTTCTAAACATAATAGTTTTAATACTATTTTATTAATTTATATAATTTCTAAGAACTGATTTCTTTTATCTTTGCCATGATGACAATACATCAAAGCATAATATTTTACTAGGTGATTTTCAAATACTAATATTCAGCTTAAAGTGACATTTTAAATTTAACTAGGTTAATTAGGGTGATTAGGCAAGTCATTGTATAACCGTGGTTTGTTCTGTAGAAAAACCAAAACATTATTGCTTAAGGCGACAAACAGTATTGACCATAAAATGGTTAAAAAAAATTAAAAACTGCTTTTATTCTAACTGAAATAAAGGAAAATATAGGAAATACTGTGAAAAATTCCTTGCTCTGTTAAACATCATTTAGGAAATATTTGGAAAAGAAAAATAAATTCACAGGAGGGCTATAATTTTGACTTCAACCGTATACATGGTGGTCAGTAACGGATCACAAATCTCCAGTTCAGATCACACTACGGTTTTTAAGCCACGGATCGGACCATTTTTCGGATCAGCAAAAAAGGGAGGAGACAAATGTAATATGCTTTCCGTTTATACAAAAACAATACTGCAAAAACCATTGGTTTAAGCAAACAGAACTTGGAACCTGTAACTTTAATAAAAATAAAAATCAAGAAAGAAGCAACTGAAAAAAAGGAAAATATTCAATTCAAAAAAATTATCTTTGCTGCTGCTGCTGTTGCTGATAGTACTAAATATAGAAGTCTAACATCTTGTACAACAGATCATATTCAATTTCAATTAATAATTCAACATTTCACACATAAAACTTCATTTCATTATAGGTGGATCTTTTTTGAAAACCTATTCAGGGACATAATTTTGATGGTTGTTTGTCACCACCTGTTGGTTGTTACCTATTCATAAAAAAATTCACCAGTTTTATGTTGTGTAAGTTTTAAAAATAAATAAAATATATAACTGTGACTTTGCTTCACTGGTATAGTTTTAGCAACACGAAAACATCAAAAACTGTCAGGAAAGCAAAAAATATATATTTATTGTTGTTTTATTGCTTTTTTTTAACATTTGCCTTACTTGCTTGATCATATTTCACCATCCATACTAAAATTCTTACAGATTTCCAGACAAGAATACCAGCATATCCACTCTGCTTGGTTTCAGAGATGTGTTTTACTAAGAAGACTTGCTAAGAAGTCTTTCAAAGTGTGTGCTAATGGCAGTCAGTCACACAAAGATACTTTTGTATTAAATCGTTCATTTATTGCACAGCGTTGGTATCTGTATATTTAAATATTCACATTTGCATTATTTGATCATTTCAATATATTGTGCAGCCCTAGCTCTCATCAAAAAACAAAGACAAGCTTCTTCAATTTCTCTGTGTTATTATTTTGAGATACAGTTCAAAAGGTGAAATAATAAAGACACCAGCCTTTGTTCATATTTTCCAAGGGTGGCATATTAGTGGGGGTCACTCTACACACTTGTGTTTTCTGTATCTCTGCAGGTATAAAGAGGGAGGCGAGGCTCTTCTTGTCCTGTTGCCTTCGGAGGAGAAGGGCATGATTTCACAACTTCAAGAGAAAAAAGTTCCCATCAATAAAATCCAGTGAGTGCATTTCTCCTTTACTGCACTCAGTAGCATTGGGATTTGAAAATAATGTGTTGTCAGTTCTTTAGTGTAATCATATGACCGTATGAATGTTCTCTGATTAATGGAGGTAACGATGTGCATGCTGAGAACGAAAGACGACACGTAATCATTAAGATCAGTGGTTTCTGCTGTGCGAAAGTCAGTTTCCACAGGCCTGGTTTTGTGCTTGCTATTAGTCAGTCTTACTGTATTCACAGAAATATCCCAATAATTTGGATCCTTATTTATTTGCATATTACATTATTATGCTCATTTATCCAAAGCAAATCAAGTCGTATATTCAGCTGTCATTTTTTTTTAATTTTCTGAGAACAATTTTTTAAAAAGCAGAAGGTAATGGTTTTACATTGTAGTAATGTGTGTTTGTTGTTGCATAAAATAAAATAATCTAAAATTATTCAATATATAATACAAGATTATTATTATATTCTTTAAATTATTATTATTATTATTATTATTATTATTATTATTATTATTATTAT
>CAIGQQ010008883.1:2000941-2059677 GCA_903798035.1 Danio albolineatus
ATTATTATTATTATTATTATTATTATTATTATTATTATTATTATTATTATTATTATTATGATCCAAGCACAAGTGTATCTGACACAATATACACCTTCAATAGTGTCTTAATAGTGTATTTCATCTGCAGGGTGAACCCAGAAAAGTTGATGTCTGTTCAGCAGAAGTTGGAGGCCTTCCTGGCGCAGGAAAAAGAGCAGAAAGAGCGAGCGCAGAGGGTAAGACTCATCTCAGATGCTGAAGCTTGACGTTATACTGTAGAGCTGTGCTTTTAGGATAATCTGATTGTCTGCCTCGCGCTCCAGTCTGAGCTTCACTAGGCTCATTATAGAGAGAAGAACAGCGTGAAATGTAATCGGGCAAATTGCTGCCACGAAACGCCTGCTTGTGCACTCTCACTAATGTGTTTGTCAGGGATAAGTTTTCCGATTTTATCCTCCATAATGCATCTTCTCTTTTCTCCAGTGTTTCGTGTCCTACCTCCGCTCCGTCTATCTGATGAAGAACAAAGATGTCTTTGATGTGTTACAGCTCAAACTCCCTGAATATGCCATGTGAGTGGATGCCCACTGCCAGCAGTCTTATGCGTGTATGTGTGTGTGCTTCTCTGTGTGCATGTGTGTATGGCACGTTAAATGCACTCAGGGGGACTTAAAACAATGTGTGATTGTTATGCAATTAAATCCTCGTGAAGAAAACTTCACCATCTGTCTTGAAATCAAAGACTTTTTTAAAAATAATAATTTTAGTCTTGTGGGTAGTACTTTATTGGACTGTGCCATTTCACATGTAAATGCTGTAATAATAACTAGTTAGTAGCTAGCTAGTTAGTTACTGTCACTACCAAGTGATTTTATATTAGCCAGTAATTTCCTTAGGTAAATACACATACTGTAAAATAAACTGCAACAATACCCACCCACCCTCAGTTTACAAATGGCCAAAAATACCTTCAGTAAGTAAAACAAAAATAATACTACCTATATATATATATATATATATATATATATAGGTAGTGTGGTTGCATGCGTGTATGTATGTATGTATGTTCAGGAGTCACATCATTAACTCTATCTTTTGAGTTCTTTTGGTCCCACCTTAACTAATATGTACTTACACTGAAGTTAGCCTTAACTAATATGTACTTACACTGAAGTTAATCACGTTACAATGTACTAATAGGATCAATGCATGTTTTAACATTGTGCTTATGATTAAATACCTGAATGTAATTATACCTGTAATTAATTTCTGTATTTACCTTTGTAATTACGCTGTTGACCATCCGTTATACCTTAACCTACCCTTACCACCAAATCTGTCCCCAACCCTCCTTCTATCTCACCTCAAGAGCACCGGAAGTGTTCTGCAATACATTATCAACACATTAGGTACATTGTATTTATTTTTTGATGCAAGTTCATATTACTAAAGGCCACCTAATATAAAATGGGACCGTTCTTTCTTTTTTAAAAAAATGCATGAAGCCATTGAATTGTGTCTATTTTCTATTCTTTGTATCTATTCTAATGCATCTATTTTCAGTTTCTCCAAATTCTCCATTGCAAAAAATAAGTTTGAAATGGTTTATAATTTTTCTATGGTTTAAGCTGATTTGTGTTATTACAGGTCTCTTGGTTTGGCGGTGGCACCACGGGTCCGTTTCCTCCTAAAGGCCCAGCAGCAGAGGAACACAGCAGCACAGGATGACAGCAGCACTGCAGGTCACCAGTCTGAAGATGAGCTGCAGAGTTTCACTGCTCAACTCAAACAGCCTAAATCTGAGCCTTCACAGTCTAAAGATGAGGATGAGGATGACGATGACGATGATGATGATGATGATGATGAAGACAATAAGGACCAGGATTCATTAAAGCCTGTTTCTCTGCTGTTTGGCTTTAATGAAGAGGATGATGATGATGACCAGAAAGAAGTGGATCTGCTGACAGTCAAGCGAAAAGATGTGTTCAATATCAAAGAAGAGATCCAGGATGAGGAGGTAATAACACATCTGGTGTTGTTATGGTTAATCAACTGTTCACACTTTGAGCACACAGCCATTAGAAGCATTTAGGTTGCGTTTCAGGGTGCTTTCACACTAGCACTTTTGGTCCGCACCCGGGTTCGTTTGACGCCATAGTACGGTACGTTTAGCTAGCGTGAACCGTACCCGAGTCCGCCTGAAAGAGGTGGTCTGGGGTACGGTTCAAGCGAATTCTGGTCCGGAACACTTCTGGTATGAATGCAATCGTACCAAATAGCGGAAGTGAACCGTCAACAGTACAACAAACTATAGTTTTTATAATGTTCATTCGTGTGTGTGTGTGTGTGTGTGTGTGTGTGCGCGTGTGTGCGTGTGTGCGTGTGTGCGTGCGTGCGTGCGTGCGTGCGTGCGTGTGTGCGTGCGTGCGTGCGTGCGTGCGTGCGTGTGTGTGTGTGTGTGTGCGTGTGCGTGTGCATGTGTGTGTGAGTCAGTCTGTGTATCACGTACTGTACCTTGCTGACAAGCGGGACTGAGCCAGGGCAAACACAGTGATAATGTCTGCTTGTCTCCTCCAAAAACAGCTTCTGCAGACATCACGTGATGTTCTGAACGTGTATAATAATTTTGCGGCAGATAGTCAGGAGTTGCTTTCTGTATGTACAAAACCAAAAGGTTCAGTAAAAGCGAAACGACCGCGATGTGTGGAGTGCGGACGTCTTTCCATTTTGGCGCTTTGCTTTCGTGTCCGTCACCTGGCAACAGCCGTACACAAAATAGCGGCTTGATGATGCAAACGTACCGGGGTTCAGAACGAAAAAAAAGACAGTGTGAACACAAACTAACCAAGAAGGAGGCAAGGGGAGACAAGCAAACTTTGGTACGGTCCAGGCAATTGAACCAAGTGTGAAAGCACCCTTAGTGTACTGGAAATGTCATGTACGCTTTATTTTTTATTGCACTTGCTAGTAATAAGTGTAACTGAAATAGACAACAATTCATTCAAAGGAAATATTCACACACATTTGGCTATGAAATAGAGTAAAAGTTATGTTTTGCAGTGCAGAAGCATCTAAACATAACCTCTTTTATACATTAGCTGGACATTCTTGCGTGCATCATTTGCATCTTTTGTAATGCACGATGGTGGTCATTGATGTGCACTGATATTATCAAGCATTTTCTTTACATCAGTACATCAACATTTACAGGTCACAGGCTATTTTCTGTCCTGTTTTGATAGGTGTGCTGATGGGGATGTTCGACGTAACACTTTCAGTTATCTTGAATACTCTTTTGAATGTCTATGCTTATGAGCTCCTTGCATTGTGATTCAGGAGGGTTTCTGCACTTTGCACACACAGCATGTAGTTTCAGTAGGCCTGCAGATACCAGTATGTGCTGAATTATATAACACTTCTTTCAATATGCCTTTGAGACACCGTTAGCATGACTCTTGTGCAGACCTGACAGGTTTATGAGAGACGCGGACCTGTGAGTCATGTCAACATTGCCTGATTTGTCTTGAGGCTCCACAATCAAATACTGCAATAGGTTTCAAACATTGATGTAAGTTCATGCATTGACTAACTTGAACTAATAAAAAAGTACATTTATTATTAAATATATTTATTATTAGTTCAACATTTACTAACGCATTATTGAAATCCAAATTCATGCTTGTTAACTACTTAATTAACCAACAATTCGCAACTTTGTTTTTATTATCTAACTTTAGCAAAGATTAATAAATACTGTAATAAATGTATTGTTTATTATTTGTTAGTCATGTATGTGTAGATTAAAATAAATTCAATACAAAGTAAGAGCTGAGTGTGTTCATATAGTGGTATTATTGTTGTTTATTAGCTTTAAAGAGTGTAGATAGTAGTAAGTTGATTAAAACAGTATAAGGTGTTTTTTTTTTTTATTCAGCAAGACTACTGTTATAAAGCATTGCTATTAAAAGTAAATGTTGAGGCTGGTCAGTACCAGGATGGGAGATCACCTGGGAAAACTGGTGGAAGAGATATTGTTGAGGCCATCAGGGGGTGCTTGCCCTTTGGTCTGTCTGGGTCCTAGTGCTTGGTGTGTTAGTGTCCCAGTGATGTGACAGGGACATTATACTTTTAGGTGCTGCTCACACTTGGTATGAAAGGGATAGTTCACCCATAAATAAAAAGATTACATCACCGTTTACTCTGCCTCATCAGGTTCTCCTGTTTAACACATAAGAAGATATTTAAAAGTGTTGAAATGATGAAAAATGTTGGTTGATGCCATAGACGTCCACTTACAATCGGATCAGCGAAACACATTTTAATACCAGATGTAAATAGGGCCTTAGTAAGCACCATCCTTCAGATAAAAAGTTGCCCTGAATCTCTGTTGTCATTAAAAATCTCAGGATGTCCCCCTAAAAGGGTGTAATAATAAGCTGGTGCGCGGTGGATGTTCTGGTGCAGAATGGCTGTAATCTGGATAGAGGTTGAGCAGATTTCCATCTTTAAATGTGTAAAGTACTTTGAGTTCTTAGGGTGCTTTCACACTTGGTTCAATTGCCTGGACCGTACCCAAGTTTGATTGTCTCCCCTTGCCACCTTCTTGGTTGGTGTGTGTTCACACTGTCTTTTTTCCTTCTGAACCCCGGTATGCTTGCGTCATCAAGCCGATGTTTTGTGTACGTCTGTTGCCGGGCAAATCATCGCGGTCGTTTCGCTTTTACTGAACCTTTTGGTTTAGAACATACAGAAAGCGACATGCGTCTATCTGCCGCAAACACATTATACTTGTTCAGAACATCACGCGATGTCCAAGCTGTTTTTGGAGGAGACAAGCAGACATTATCACTGTGTTTGCTCTGGCTCAGTTGTGCTTGTCAACACGTGATACTCAGACACGCACACACACACACACACACACACACACACACACAAACACGAATGAACGTTATAAAAACTATAGTTTGCTGTACTGTTGGCGGTTCACTTCCGGCTTTTGGTATGATTGCATTCATACTACAAGTGAACCGTACACCAGACCACCTCCTTCAGGCAGTGCGCACCCGTGAACCGTACCCGAGTTCAGAAGACGTGTTCACACTAGCTAAATGTACCGTACTATGACGTCAAACGAACCCGGGTGCGGACCAAAAGTGCTAGAGTGAAAGCACCCTTAGAAAAATGCTACATAAATTTTATAAATTCATTAATTTATAAATTTTTCTTGTTGGCTTAGTCCCTTTATTAATCTGGGGTCGCCACAGCGGAATGAACTGCCAACTTATCCAGCATTTGTTTTACGCAGCAGATGCCCTTCCAGCTGCAACCCATCCCTGGCAAACATCCATGCGCACTCGTTCGCACTCACAAACTACGAACAATTTAGCTTACCCAATTCACCTACCACATGTCTTTGGACTTGTGGGGGACACTGGATCAGCCGGAGGAAACCCACGCAACCACGGGGAGAACATGCAAACTCCACACAGAAATGCCAACTGACCCAGTCAAGGCTCAAACCAGTGACCTTCTTGCTGTGAGGCGAACATTCTACTCACTACGCCACCGTGGCGCCCAATTTTATAAATTATTTAGTGTTATTATTTGCATCAGTTGAAAAAGGAAACAAAATACACCATTAGTTAAGTGGTATTTAATGCAGTTTCATTAACAGTGATAAACGCCTGCATTTGTTAAAAAGATTATGGTAATGCATTTTGGAATGTGTTATTAAGCCTTAACTAAGACATTAACATATTGTTACTTTTTTTTACAATAAATTTAAGGATCTGTTTAGATCAGTTAATATTAGTAACATTTGTTAACAAATGGAGTCCTATTATGAAGTGTTAATGAACAACTGCCCGATAAAGAACCTGATCATTTTATTACACATAATATATGGATTATTCAGAAGCACATAAAAGATTAGGTTTTACTCCACTGGGTTGCCAGTTTGTCAGACTGTTGTGTGTTGGATTGAAGACTGTATTAAGGTGAGATTGGCAGCACACAGCCGTTGAAGTGCAGATGAGCAGCTACTTGTTTTTTTAGTTTGTAGAGTATTCAAGTGGAAAGTGTTTTTCCTCAAGATCTGAACCTTTTCACATCTCGTCAGCACTCAGCTGTAATGACTGTAAAGAAGAAAGTAATAATGTGGAGTTTTGTTGGGTGTTTCCGTGTCCTGGATAAATGAAGGCATTGAAGGAACTGTTCAGAGCTGCTTTATGAATTCGCTGTGTGCAGTGTGTTTAATCTTGCCCCTGGGGAGTTAAAAATGACAGCTTCTATGATTACAACTGGTTATGTAAAACACTCTTTCTCCTCCTTTAGGACGCAGATGCTGATGCCAAGAATAGGAAACAAAAGGAGTCCAAGTTTAAAGATGCCAAGAAAATACAGAAGAGAAACCTCAAGGTTAACACTAAGAAGGTCTTCACTGAAGACGGAAAGGTTTGTATTATCAGAAATTAAACATTTCTAGCAGTCATTTAAAAAAAAAAATGTTTAAACTACATGAAATTTGCGTGTAATATGTGACCATGGACCACAAAACCAATATTAAGTTGCATGGGTATATTTGTAGGAATAGCCAACTATACATTGTCTACAGCAGTGGTTTTCAAACTAGTGGTACAGGGAGGAATCGCTGAATAATTAAAGTAAAAAAATGACCACACTTTTAACCTTTTGACGCATACTATAACACCGTTGTGATCAGTAAATTGATATTAATAGGCTAAACCTATTATTTGAGTGGCTGACAATAATAAATATTGTAAATTAGAAGAATTAATCTACTTCGTTTTTGATCTGTGCTGTGCTGTAGCTGCTTAACTAGGCCTACCATGCTACTGTACTTCAATACCGGCTATTATGGTGGTACTTGGAGGGACAATTTTTTTTGAGGTGGTACTTGGTGAAAAAAGCTTGAGAACCATTGGTCTACAGAATCTAAAGTATCAGTTTTTCTTTTTGCCCAAAAATCATTAGAATATTCCTTAAAGATTATGTGTCATGAAGATTTTTTAGAAATCCCTTTCCATAAATATATATTAAAATATATTTTTTATTAGTAAAATGCATTGTTAAGATAATTTTTTTTTAAACCTCCAGATTGTCAGATAATTGTATATTGGCCAAATATTATCCTATCCTAAATGCTTGAAATCATATTTATTCAGCGTTCAGGTGATGTTTAAATTTGAGTTTTAAAAAACATACCTTTATGACTGGTTTTATGGAAACACACATGTAGCATATATCTGACATGTTTTTATCATAACTTTGCTTATTGACAGCATGTTTTAAAACATTGATTACACTTTCAGTGTGATTTTATCACTGATAGCATAATTTAACACAATGTTGCATGTTTTAACACTTTGCTAACAGAGTTTGTCATGATTGAACACTGTTTTAGCACATTGCAAGCATGTGCGTAGCATAATGTAAAACTGCTCGCCTGTTACAACATGTTGCTGGCATGTTTCTTGTTTGATTTAAAACTGTTAGCGTGTTGTAGCATTTTGCTAAAACATGATTTGCATGTTTTAGCACTGTTAACATGTTGAAACATTGCTAGCACAAATTCTAGCCTGTTTTTGATAACATTTTAAAACAGGTAGCATGTGTCTGGCATAATTCTCACTAGTGGAGTGACATGACATGCTGCTGGTAGCATGGTTTAGAACATTTCTGTATATTTTTCATACTGTTAATTCTTGATTAAACATACTGTTCTATTACATTTCTTGTGTGATTTAACACACTATGACCTGGCACATTTCAGGATGTTTTACAATATTACTCAAATATTTCTACTTTAAGACAGAAGAACAGATTTAACACTTATTCATATTCGTATTAACATATTTAAAAAAAAATATGTAGCATGTTTGAACACATTGCTATGTATGACAGATGTAAAGTTTAGAAATATTAGAGTCTGGAATTAGTCCAGACTTTTTTTTTAACAGTATTCAGTATTCTTGAACTGTGATGGGTGTGTGCAGGTGGTGCAGCAGTGGCCTCCGCTGCAAAGAACTGTGGTACCAGATGAAGAGGAGGATAAGGAGACGTCTGGCATCAATGTAGAAGCAGCCAAAGAGCGGCTCCGCAGAGAAGACCAGGAGTTCGACAAGATGGAGTACCGCCGTAAAATCAAGGAGAAACACAGGGTGAGGCTGATAAGCGTTCCTTCATATTTTCCATCCTCCTGGTTCATGCCAAGTCCATGCAGCTCCTCCTTAAATAAAATGATACAAAGAAGCCTTTTGATTGATTATGTTCAGCTTCAGGTACTCTGATTAAAGTAATATACAAGGAGCTGAGGGCGATGGGCAATGGAAAGACACTCTGGCCCTGTGGCTGGAGCTCTTACAGGTTTGGGCAGATCGAAATATCTGAGATGCCTGTGCAGGTGGCCTGACTTCAAGCTCCAGGCATCAGTGCATGAGATTGGGCTTCTGACTTATTACTTTAGGTCTTGTACTGTAGTATTGGACAAGACTTTAACGGATTGCTCTCTGGCTAAAAAAAAACAGCATGATGTACCAGTTTAGAGTGTTTTCTTGTTGAGAGGCAAATAAGGTGAAGTACATCCCTAGTTTGTCTGATGCAGAATTCTTTTGGAGGTCGATTTTTTGGGAGCATGTAGCTCAACGAGAAAGCACAGAAATATTGGGATCTATTTTTAAAACTGGACCTGGTGCAGATGAGCACCATGTTCTTTAAACACAGTTTTATGGTCCATTTCCCTTACTGTTAAAGCCTAAAGTTAGTTTTTTATTTCGTTTTTAGTTGTTTTGCACTTTTATTTAAGTTAAAAGTGGAGAGAGGATATGAACCGATGCGGCTCAACGACTCGGCATGTTTGCTTGTTTACCGCTTGGCCACGTTTGGAAAACTTTTCGAATTTAATCTTAAAAATCATTATTAAATAAAACTTTGTTGTGAAATGCAATCATTTACTATATAATCATGTTTATTATCATTGTTATATAATAATTATTAGATAATAAATAGCTTTCTAAAGAAATGTTACATAAAAATATTCAAGAATAAAGGAATAATCTCTCAATTTTACATCCATATTTTAATTTGAAAAGAATAAAAAAAACTATTTATATAAAAAACATTTGATATGTTTCTAAAAATACATGAATTTGTTCAAAATTAAATTGAAATTAAGTTTTTTTTTTTTTTTTTTTTTTTTAAACCAGTTAATTACTACTAAACCTAAATAAACCAAGAAAAAATGATTCATATTGTAAAACAATGCTTTCACAGTTTATTATATAGTAATGTACCCTAAATGCCTATCTGCTATTTAGTCAATGTATTGGCAAACTCTATTAAGGGGTGCATTTCCAAAAACCATCGTTAGCCAACTAAGGTCGTAAGTTGTGTCATTGCAAACATAGTTCGTTGATTTAGTGTTTCCATAATCCATCGTTCCAACGAACATTCGCAAACTGCGTCGCAAACTTGTACACTTAAAACTACCCCTCAAGAGCTGTAGTTAGAAGCATGGTTCCTGGTTGTTTTTTATTCCTAGTTATCCTCCCTGTGCCCTAGTCATTTAGAACATTCCAACATTTAAACTCTTAAATTAAATTAGTAAAAAAACATTGAGGTCATCTCTCTTAGGTGTAATTTGCTTTCAAAGTATTTTTACAGTTCAGTTTTAGCAATCTTCATGTTTACAATTGCGTTGCCTTCATAGTGCACTTTGAAATCATTTATGCCATTTTGAACACATCCGTGTTTCGTCATGATGAATGCTATAGGTGACTATTATTTAAAAGCAGAATTTACGTTAAGTCTCCAAAGCTTGTGAAAACAAAAATCCATAGCATACGGGAATGCTTTTAATTTATATTAGGTTATTTATTAAGAATCTGTACTGTATATGACACGGGCCTGTTGGTTAGAACATTCCTGCAGTGGCTTGAATGTGTCAAAGAGTAAAAATGAAAAGACTTTTCAATAAATAATTAAACAATATTCTACATAATAATAATAATAATAATAATAATAATAATAATAATTAATATTATTATATAATTATATAATAATAATTATTATTATTTTTATTATTATTAAAGTATGATTTTTTTCATTTCCTAATAAATATTAAATGTAATTTCTTAATAAATAGCCTCATTATTTATTCATTTATTTATATGATTTTTATATGAGATTAGAACTTGTGCTAGCTTTTACATTTACATATATTTCAGTTAATATAGAAAGCGAGTGCATGTTTTCACCAAAACTAATTTTGGATTTTTGTTTAAATGTGTCTGCGTGTAAAACAATATAATTTGCACAGAAAAAGTTATGGGACTCTTCTCTTAAGAAGCTGTTATTCCACCCTGTTTAGAGCGTCATTATGGGCGTTTTTACGTTATAACTAATGTGGTTCAAACGATGGATCTGCGACAGAGAAACTATGGTTTTGGGAAGCACTCGTCCTTTCATTGTTCTTTTCCTAAACAATGCATCTTACATCATATGATAGTTCAGCCGCTAGTTACGTCGTTGTTTGGGAAACACACCCCTGGTCAGGCTCTGTTCTATTATGTAATGGACATTTTTCCCCAATCACTACCATTGTAGTAGATTTTGCAAATTAAATTAGATTTCACTTAAAAATATATATAAAGTTGTGGAATTAAGACTGTTTGGATACTTGATTCACAGTCTGTCAAAATGTTTGGTCCTTCATGTATCTTATGTTTTCTCTTTTCTTTTTTTTTTTTTTGAAGAGAGTTACTGTCCCTGTTAACCCAGGATAGTAATTTGACAACTTTCTCTTCTCAGCCAACTGAAGCTTCAATAAAAACATGCTGGTGCCAGTCTCTCCTAGCAGTTTCACCTGTCAGTTCTGTCAAGTAGTAACATCCAGACTGACATACAGTGAAATATATATATATATATTATTTTTTTCATTTCTTTCTGATAGATACAAGGCAGAACGCATTATCTGGTGTCTGTGAAAGTTCTTGTGAAAAGCCTAACCATCCTAATCCATTTTGATTTTGTATTTTGTGCTGTCAGTGACTTTGAGAGGCAGCTCCTCAGTAATCCATCAGATACGTGCAGATGCTCATTAATCAGTCACACTGCTGCCTATGTCTTTCACTTTCTCTTATGGAGTCTTTATTACTCAGCAAAGCAGCATTTAAAGCTCAACCCTGAGAAAAGTAAAGGCTAACATCAGGGACAACATTTATTTTTTTGCATTTAAATCCGCTGATGTATTTGTGCTGCATTTACTGTGTGACGTGTGCCAAGTCAGCAACTTTATGTGATCCAGTTGTGTCAATAAAATTAACTACTATTAAGGTAGGCTTTGTATTGATTACTTCAGAGATATTATCAAGTCTGTGCAATTTTCTATTGAAAAATATTTGTTTTATAGATCCACCATGTTCTTGTGGATCTGTGGGAGCATGTTAAACTATTTATAGAGTTTATGGTGTTAAACCTCAATAGTGCTTTAGGAGTGAGCTTTTTTTTTTTTTTTTTTGCTGAGTGTGTTTTTGTGCTGGTACTTTGACTGCTTTAGGCTTGTCGAGGATAAATAAATCTAACACTTAAAGGGGTAGTTCACCAAAAACTATGAAGATTCTCTCATTGTTTACTCACCCAATCCAAATATGTTCGACTTTCTTTCTTCTGTTGAACATAAAAGAAGATACCTTGAAAAATGTTGGAAATTTGTAACCTTTCATAGCATTCATTTTTCCTGCTATGGAAGTTTTCAGTTTTCTTCAAAATATCTTTTGTGTACAAGAGAGTAAAGAAACTCAAAAAGGATCAGAATCGCTTGAGGGAGAATAAATAAATAAATCAATCGAAGATAGTTTGTACTTTTTCATTTGTGGGTGAACTATTCATGTAAAGCAGGGGTTCCCAACATTTTTCATTTCGGGACCCACCTAGGCAAGTAAGTCAATCTCAAGACCCACATTTTAATATGGAAAATATTAAATCATTTACAGAGCCGTTATTATTTTGCTTAATAAGAATGAAATTTACAGTTGTTTGCAATACTAAAGGTCTCATGAGAAACACAGTTGTGTTAAGATGCTAAGTATAACTAAGTACTGAGTTAGTACTTAGTACTCCCACTGAAAGCCCTTGGCTTTTTATGTATCCATTCAAGCATTTAAAAATATTAGCTCCTGTCGTTCGTTCTTTCTGTTCTTTGCAAAATAAAAAAATCCTCAACGATGTCAGTGGAGTCAATGTACCTGACAAAAGAATCGTCTCTTAAGAGTTGTTTGCTCATTATTATACTGGTTTTGATTCACCGCAACGTAAATATAGCTGCAGCTAAGTGACTATGCGCGACCCATCTTTCCTCACTGTGCGACCCACTAGTGCAGGGGTGCTCAACCCTGCTCCTGGAGATCGACCTTCCTGCTGAGTTCAGCTCCTACCCTGATCAAACACACCTGAACCAATTAATTAGGACCTGAACAGTACTAGATAATTACAGGCAGGTGTGTTTGATATGGGTTGCAACTGAAATCTGCAGGACGGTCGATCTCCAGGAGCAGGGTTGGTCACCCCTGCACTAGTGGGTCGCGACCCATAGTTTAAAAACCCCTGATTCAAAGTACTTGTAAGTGTTAACAAGTCCCTGTCTTAAAGGGAAATTTTTTAAATTATGTTACTGATTACTCACCCCTGTAGATAGCATGTCAATGGTGTGGAAATGTATTTTAAAAAACTGCAAAATTGTTTTATAATTAAAAGCGAACAGCTCAAATGTTTCTTAATTTTCCTGACTACATTTCTATTTCTAAAAGCTATTGAGAACGTGTCAAAAACAGGCATTTTTTCCCCAAACCTGTCAGTGTGATCATATAATAACAGTCATCTAACTAATGATCTTCTTCTTTATAATGGTTACTTGAAAATTGCATCCAGTATATGAAACCACATTTGATGGCACTGACTTTGCCTCCGTGCCGCTGATGTTTGTTCAATGACGTTTCCAAGTGAACTGATGGATCTCTTTCCACATTTAGCATCATTTGACATTTGGAAAGTAATGAAAAGCCAATGAAATGCACTTGACATTGGTTTTATCACGCTCTCAGCTCACTGATTTCCATTCAGCCTGCAGCCTCCTCATAATTCCTGTCTCCCAGACATCTTTGAGTCACTCGTAATGTGTATAGTTGTGTCTGGCAGTCTAGACGCCCTTCATATTGAAAAGTGTGACCAACATCACCTATTCATTCTCTCTCCAGAAGAAATGCAGAGCTTTGAAGTAAAAATGTAATTTCCCTCCTTGAGTCTGTGTAATCATTTCGAACCCTTGCTCTTTGACATGTTTGTGTGATTGTACAGTGACTAAATCTAAGTAAGTCTGTTTCTTTACTCTCTCTCTCTCGTTTTAAACAGGAGAAAAGATTGAAGGAGAAAGCAGCTCGAAGGGAAGCGAGCAAACAGCATAAAGAGGTACGCAGCTCAAAGTCATCTGGTTGTAACATGTAGCAGGATGGTAAAGGGCTCCATTATGCTTTTTCAGATATTACTGTTCATGCAGTGTGTAGCTGCTTGTGCCAATGTTCAAGGATCAAAGTGCACAATATATTTTAGCCAAAATAATAACAGATTCTGCCATAACAAACAAGTCAAAACAACAAACCTGCTTAGGTCATTCACTGTAGCATTGCGGATCAATCATGTTAGCTTTATCTGAAAGATTTTGGTTTGTGTTGTTGACCTGCTGAACGAACGCTTTTCTCCCCGCTACAGTATTTTCCACTACAACTATGCATTGGCATCCTTAGATACTACACTATAATTATAGTAACTGTTGGGGGTTTGGGAATAGAACTGGAACATTGTGGCACAGAGTTCCTCCTTTTTGTGTTGAGCACATTGTTGCTGTTTTCTTTAGCTTCAAGCTAGTTTACATTACAGATACATTTGTGGCTTGTGCTAGAGCTGTGTTTATCAACTGGGTTGCGACCTACAGTAAAAGTGAGTGGTTTTTTTTGTTTGTTTTTTTGTCAAGAATTACTTTGATTTTGATAAATGTGAAAGTTGTTGACGCCTCTTCTGTCAGATACCGACACATTCTCCTAAATGCCATTTCAGATTAAATTCTGGAGTGGTTTAATTTCAGTTGAGAAAGTGGCAAAACGTGTAGTTTCAGTGACACGTCAAAGTGGTTCTTGCACACCCATAGTTTGCTGCGTTCACAAACTCAGTGCTTCTTAACATGCAATGCTTTATAATGAAATATTATGATGAGGTTGTTTTATGTTTTTGTGACAGACCCTTTAGCTTTAACGGATTACTAAACAGATTACTGATTAAAAGAACATTTCACTGAGCTCATACTCGAGTGCTGAAAACATGATGTAGCTTTGCATGAGTGTACCATCAAAATCTGACACAATGATAAGTGTTGTAGTGTAGGATGTGGGAGTCAAAGGTTTACAAATTTATACTGCGTATAGATGATAATCATGCTAGTCATGTTCCATTTAAAAACAGAAGTAACACAAGCACAGCATTTCTGCAGTTTGTTAAATAATGCTGTGCTCACAACACACTCATCGATTGCGTGCACAAATACAGAGGCACACACTGTACATCACATTATAAATAAAGAGCAAAAGAAATTATCACTTTTTATCATAATTATCATGACACTCTACTAATTTTAGTGCATCAACAGAAACTAGTTTGGGGCATCTATTTAATGTTTATTCTTCAGTATTAGTTATAAATATATTTTTTAAATGTATGTATATGTTAAGGAAAAAAGAGAAAAATTCATCTCTGTTTCATGACAATGGGTTAAGGTGGGTCCCATGGCCAAACCAGTTGAGAACTACTGTACCACATTAGAGAACTCTGCAACAAAGTTGAGCTGATTTTATTTATGCATTTATTTTTTGTGCACCATGCAGTTTAAACTGTTGGAAAAATAATAAATGAATGAGAGAACCTGGTCCAGCAGACTTAAACAAGCAGAATTCTTTTTATTGAGATGTGTTGGTTAGTCTGCAGTCATACAGCGTCTTCAAGAAGTCCACGAGTCTGCAAGAGCCTACAGGAGACTCTTACTGGTCTGCAGTCTGCAAGTTTATCACAGGTCCAAGTCCAGTCTAAAATGAATCTAAGATGTCCTGTCTATTATGTGTTTTAGGAGGAGGCAGTGTTTGTAGGCGGAGATGTAGAAAACGGGCATGACTAGTTTATTTGAAAATCTTGTTTTAGGGTCTTGAATAGATCCTGAGGTTTCACCTGCTCTGACCAGCTTAAAAGTATCACCCAAAGACAAAGGAAGAGTAGTTGTGACCATGCCTTTAGCATTTGCATCACTTGCACGTGCTCAGGAAGAAAGAGGTTTTAAGGTCTGTCACACCCTCGCTAGAGGATTAAATGAAATGAGATCATTAAAAAAAACTAAGAATATAACTTTTCAGAAATATAGATTATTGTTAATTTGGAACTAGATTATATAAACTTCTATTTCCACAAAACAAATAGTGCTATTTTTTGTTATGCTTTTGGCACATTTGACATTTTAAGTTTCTCATACACACTTCCACCAGTATGATGTAAAAAAATTGAGTTATTCTGGCAGGAAGTTTGAAAAATGTGACCATTTAGTCACATTATTGAGATTTTAGGATCTCTAAACTTTAGGGACCTTCAAAATCAAAAACCAGGGCACGATTCAATGATTTCAAAGGTTCATAAACTTGTATCTGACTTGAAACGAGGAGTTTCTGTCATAGGGGAGAGATGGCCCTGGTCTCTGGCCTTTCCTTGCCGCTGACGGCCCATAATTCACAGGATGGCAGCTGTCATGAGTCGCGTCTCTCTCTGCCTGTCCTCGCTGGGGGATTGAGCTCTGCGCATCCATATGGAAATGCAGCTGCTGCTCTCCTCTCGTTTGTCATCTGATCAATGCATCGTCTGTCCAGGAACGCGAGACTATTTATCACCTCCCTAACAATGACTCTCAGCGCTCTTTTAGCGTTCACTCATTCCTTCGATTTTTAACGGCCCAAATGGTGGTCGATCTGTCCGTCGTTACACGTGGTCCAGATTAATTTAGAGAGTTGTTGAATCATTATTTGACAGCATATGCTGTAACAGAGCAGTGCTGCTTCATTCCCTGTCAGTTTCACTTCTTTTGCTGCTTCTCTCGAGACGCTTGATAAAATAGATAGACCCTTCAGAGCCTTGATGCTCAATCGGTGGCAGGCATTCAGAGATATTCATTAATAAAACACCATCTGTTTACTAAAGACAAATTCGCCAGTTTTGCTTTTTTTGAAACTCTTTTTCAGGGACTTTAAGTGTGGATTATTTTTTGTCACAAAGTACATTTAGTGAACTTATAATTATTTTTAATGGCAGATATCAGCTTGTTTATTTGTTAATATTGTAAATTAATTGGTTTTAATTAGCTGGGATTATTTAATTATTTTGTAATATCGAGTATACACTTTTAATTTTTTTTATAGAGAATAAATATTTGTTTTAAAAATTTATTCACAATTATAGTTTATTTACAGTGAATGAGACTGCAGTAGGTTTATATATGGAGCAATTCCATGCAAATGATGCAAACCTTGCCATGAAAAATGTTTTCACCCTTCAATTTTTTTTGTATTTATTTATTTTTATTTTTTTAGTAGACTTGTATTTTACAGCACTGTAAAATACTCAAATGTCTCTGTGGATGCTTTCAAACAATTAAGTTTGATTTATGTTTGAAGTCACACGAGTGGCAATTTCACATCTGTTACATATAAAAAAAAAGAGTTTTTTTTGTCACGTCCATAACGCACGATTGTTTTCCACATTTAAAATATAAAAAATGCAGATTGGTATATTTTTAACTCTGTGGTTAGTTGTTTTGGAAAATATAAACAGATATTTCAATATAATGTTACATATACTTCTTTGTGAATTTATGTTTTGAGTTTTTAGAGCAAATGTCACATCCATAACGCTGGAATTGCTCTATGGTGAAATAACTGTTTTTTAAATATGTATTTAAAAGAAAGTATAATTTTTTTATTATTATTAAATGTTTTTTTATAATTTAGGAACTATTTTCAAATGCTGATTGGGTGCTCAAGAAACACTTTATTATTATTATCATGAAATGTGCCAAAACTGCAATACAGTTTATTTATAGTTTTATTATTGCTTTATAGACATAAACTTCAACAACATTTATTTAAAATGGAAATATTTTCACACATTAAAAACACAATGTTTTTGCTGTCACTTTTGATTCATTTAATGGATCCTTCCTTGCTACATAAACACATCTTGCTGACCCCAAACCTTTTATGATTATGATGGTATCTTTTTTTTATTATAGCATTAGTGTTTTTTTCCAAATCTAGTTTGCTGTTCTAAGTTCTTGTTGTATTCAAGAAACTTCATTACTGACCTCCTTTTATGGCTGTTCTCATTCTCTGGTGTTATTCGGTGCACATATACGAGCCCGTTCAAAGCGCAGGTCTGTCAGCAGAATTCAAATGGGTCTCACAAAACATGATTAGATTACAACACAAGCAGAAGCACCACTGAATGCAGAACAACCTGTACCTGAACAGACTCCATATCAGCCCAATGCACAGACATGCAGGTGCCCCATAACCACATTTCTGATGTCAAAGACTGGCCTACATTTATAGACTATTCAGCTCAAGTGCCGCCCACATAGACAGATGGGCTTTGACTAACTCGCAAATAAAGTCACTAACAAGAGTTCAGTTTGTATTAACTTCATTTTGTTCATTTATCTGAAATAGATTGTACTACAATGTAAGGCTGACAGGGATAATTTCCCAATTCTGCCCAGTTGGTTTAAACATGCTGTATTTGTACATAAATATATTAGTCAATGTAGTTTCATGTTTTGTTTTTGTGAGAGAAAGAGTTTTGCCATAGACACTCGTTTTCTGTCTTACATAAACAAAAGAAAAGGTCAAAACATAAGGTCATACACGCTCCACAGACTGTACCAGGATTAAAAAGTTTGCCTGAGGCTACAAGAAGTCAGATTGGAGTGGAGCAGGTCATTGGGAAAATAAAACTGGTTGTGGCCGACCCAAGGTCAGAAACTTTTAAACAACAGAGACTGAGCTGGAATCGATTCTTCCACCACTACTATGGTTGAAAAAACGACATTGTTTGGTTGCAAATGATCAAAAACCAATTTAACAAGACGTGTCCCTTAAACAGGAGGTAAAGTATTTCCTATGGTCTCAAGGAGGTCAATAGGGGCTTTTGCGGTGGAGGAACACTTTCATAATTCATAATAACTGAGTACCCGCTTTTTGGAATATTCTAACCATGGGAAGTAGACGTTATTTCAGTTCTAGGAATATATTTTGGGGTACTAAATTAGCTCCTACTTCAGATTAGGATCTAACCCAACACAATAGGAATTACGGTGCAAATGTCATAAAGATGTGTACAGAAAATTATTCATGACACCATTATAATGGCTTTGTGATGATCATGTTTGTGACCGATTTATGACAATTTGTAAGTTTTCAGTTGTTATGTTGTATTAATTTATGTCAAGTCCTAACAAAGACATTTGAAACTGTTTTATATTTGCATTTAAGATAGCATAACTGAGCGAATGACACCTAATGACAGTTGTCGTATGCGTGCGTAAAATCTCCTTTTCCATATCTTCCTTTTGTTACACAGGAGAAAAAGAAAGCTGATGGTGATGACGATGATAATGATGATGACGATGATGAGGATGAGGAGGAGGTTGTAGCATATCTGTCAGGTGCTGATGAAGAATTTGACCCCAGCACTCTTCCTGACCCGGACAAAGTGCGCAACCCAGAGTCCTCTGAGGAAGATGGGTAAGAGTAAAGCTTTTCAAATGCTGTACATTGTTCATCTCTCAAACATCTGAAATCCAACTTTTCGTTTCAAGGAAAGCTTAAAGTTTAAAAAAGGCAAAGGACATGGCCTAACAGATATTGATCCTCTGAAATGTGAAGTTTCTAATTGTGTGCAGTCTTCTAATTGAATGCCTATTTCTGAGTGTTGAACCAAATATCATATTTTCTCCTCATTGTGCTGCGGAGGTATGCAGCGCTTTGTGCTAGTGGAAAAGCCATTATGGTGGTAAATCAAGCCAATCAGTCCGACACCACATCACGAGCTCGTAATTATTCTGAAATGAGGAATTGATTCTTCTGATACTTAATTACCGCCTCGGCTTTCTCAGCTCTCTCCGCTTGTATTGAGTTTGTAGCGTTCGATTAGGCTCAGGCGTGCTGATCCGGTGCTCTTTCTGTACAGAATTGCCTCTCGCAGGAGGAATCCCTCTACGGGGCAAGATGATTCATGATGATTTATTTTTCCCCATGGCAGTGTTAAGTTGGCTGTAGGCAGATCCTTTAGTTGGCTGTAGATAATCCATAAAATGCATAAATACGGCCAGATTTAGAAGTTAGAGAAAGGACCATACATTATGTGTGTTTTTTTTATCCTTTTCTTTGACTCTGTTCTTGTAAAACCCGATCACGTCTTCTGTTCTCCTCCTTTTTCCGTCTGTCAGCTTGCAGTTTTATGACTCTGTTCTTCTGTCATTCATTCATGTCGGCACATTAGGACAGTCGTCGACACAAACACTTGCAGTGTAGTGGTGCAGGTGATTCAGCACAGACAGCAGCAGCTCCTCTGATTAATGACTTGGTGCGGGTGTTTACTGCATGGCTACACTTACTGAATGCAGGAGAGGCTCTGCTGCTGAAAATCTGATAAATCTCTCTCCTTCTTCCTCTTCCTTTGGCTTGCTCGCTCACTTTCTCTTCCGTCATATTGAAGGCTGCTGTTCGGGACCAGAGCCAGGGGCGTCTCTAACCCTGAGCTCTTCCCTGTTGCGGTTTCTGTCCTCCTGCTTTACTGTTGTGACAGACCACCCCCCCCTCCTTCATAAATCTAATGGGATCTTTTTGGCCCTGTCTCACTTCTGCCACCGCCAGCGCTTTATGCCCAGAATAGCAAGATGTTGTACATATTTTTAGGAGCATTTCCTAAAGGAAGAAGTGCTGTTAAGATTAAATGAATGAGTGGTTTATTTTTGAAGGGAATTTAGTGAATTGCAGCACTGTGTTCACTTGCACATGAACAGCTCATGATCCAGTGTTTTCAGTGTCTCGGTGTCTTCAGTGTTTTGCTTGTAGTGTAGTGATTGTTGCTTTACACAAGCTTATCTCTGCATGTGCTCTGAGGCCCCGTTTACACTAGTGCGTTTTAGTTTTAAAACGCATAAGTTTTGCTACGGTTACGCCATCCGTCCACACTACGCCGGAGTTTTCGAGCCGCGAAAACGGAGCGTTTTGGAAACGCTGGAGAGGCCGTTTTCATTCTAAGACGCTGCTGCTGCGTCTCAGTGTGGATGGGGGAAACGCACACATCTGAAAACGGAGGCGTGGCTGCTGGACACAGAAATGGGAGCGTTGGGAGAACCAATGTCTGTTTTAGGCGCTATTGTGCAGTTAAACTCTGCCTTTTTTACTACAACAGCTGCATATATTCCAAGAGGCAAGCTACTGTTCCAGCACTCGCTAATCGCTCGCGTTTCCAGCCGCTTAAACCCCATTTAGAACGCCGGTTTTGGGTTACACCGGGAAGAACCAGCGAGACACATGCTTCCAGTTTATACTTGAACGCGCATGCCCAGAGTGCGCGAATGGTCATCTGATATACATTTCGCTGGAGCAGTGTGGAGGGACATCTGTTCAGAAACGCTGGGTGAAGCGCTAGTGTGGACGCGGATCGTTTTCATGCTAAAATGCCGTTTTAAAACTAAAACGCACTAGTGTAAACGGGGCCTGAGTTTGAATGTGCATTTAAGAAATTAGCACCTTCCAAAACTTGAACTGAAAAGTGAGCATAAAATATTGCCAACAAAAGAGAAGCTTTGAAGGGATCTCTATGCAATCAAAAATCAATCATAAATAATAATACTGTATATATACAGATTATTAGTATATATTGTTTATATATATATAGAGAGAGAGAGAGAGAGAGAGAGAGAGAGAGAGTTTTTTTTATTATTTTTTTTAGTTTTATAAAATATTTTTGCTTTCTATTATTAATGATAATAATAATTATTGATGTTGTTATTATATATTTATATATGGTCAACTGTTTTGGCAAACGTGTGTAGCCAAATGAGCAAAGCCAAAAAATAAAAAAATTTAAAAAATGCTGAAAAAAAAAATGCTGAATTATCCTACAGTGCTCAACAATAAGGACTGCCTGATGGCCTGGGGCCAGCTTGCGAGACACTCGGGACAGTAGACAGGATTCTTTTTGGCCCAATTGGGCCAGTGCTGCCTTGTCACTTAAGTTTAATTTGCCTGTGGCTATCTGTCAGTTATGAACAAATATAGCCTCAGAATCAAGAAATAGTTTGTGCTTTTAAGCCTTAAAATGCTACCATCTCTGTGATGTCGTAAACACCATATTGCTTTTTGGTTCCTCTTCTGATTGGATGTTGTGTGCATGTTATTTTTTTTTCAGTAACTTGGTAATAACGATGATATAGCAACATCAAATTATGAGGCTAAAAGAAATCGTCTGTTTTTAACATCTTGGAAGCAGACCTTCACGTGGGTACAACGAGACGAAAAAGTGATGTTTTGCTCAGTTTGTTGTTAATTTCCAGGAAAAGCAGACAAGTCGGGAGCCTTTTTCGTTGGAACAAGCAATTACTGAAATCAAAACCTCGAAGCTCACGATAAAAGTAACAGCATTTTGAATTTTGCTCATTATACATTTATTAACATTTTTAAAATATATAAAATTCTAAATTCACAGATATTGTTTTTGAGGATCTTTGAGAAGATGTCCTGAATAAGATTATTATATAATATAACAGATATACTATATGACATATTTAAAACAGGTGGCAAGAAATATCTATCCATGTTTTATTTTATTTTTTTGGTGGGGCCTGTAAAAATTTGGGCAGGGCAAGTAAAAATCTGAACCACTGGCCCGATCAGGCCAGTAGAAAAAATCTTTAGTGTTGAACCCTGATCCTATTATTTTTACAAGCCTTTTATTCTGTAGAGCCTAAAAATATTTTGAAGAATGTTGGTAAGTTTTAGTGGCAAATTGACTTCCTAGAAAATAAAGAGTAAATGAGGACAGCAATTTTTTATTTTATGACAGAATTATCCATTCAATTTTAGCATTTTACCTGTTTTTTTTTTTTTTTTTTTTTTCACTAGTCCTTTTTAAAGACCCACCTGAGTCATTGAGCTAATTAGACATTGCCAGTGATTTGAAACTCTGTACGACCACAAGCCGTTAACAGCTTAATGGTGTGAGCTAGATGCAGCCCTGACGGTTATAGACCAGAAGATAGATTTTCCCACCTCCAGGTGGTCTGTGCACCCTCTCTGGACAGGTCTTTAATGAGATTAGTTGTCCTGGACGTACATGAGTGAGCCAATCAAGTCTTAACTCATTTCATTACGATTGGACCATTTAAGTCCTTCCAACTTAATTAAATGCTGTCCTGAATCTGACATCATGTATTATCTATGGCCTCTTATGAGCTATAACAAAAAGTTTGAGAAACCTTATAAATTCCTCATCTAAACGTACTTCAAACAGTCTTGCAGTCGGGATTTCTCACTGAAAGAGTGTAGAGGAAATCTTGCCACTTTCCATAATTGAACACCTCGAAATAAGCGTACTATTGATTCTGTAAAACTCCAGAAACCGTGAAAGTCCAGCAACATTTCCTTTACACGCAGCTGATTTTTTGGCTCTTGCTATAAATGTGACTGGACCAGACCGGAGCACTGCTTTTCACACCTCAGAGTCTCTTGACAGGACTTTAATGGTATTAGTTGCCCTGGATGTGCATGAGCGCTCCATTCTAGCCTTAACTCATTTAATTAAGTTAGGAATTGTCTGCATTAACTATCAAGGTCACCCTCACAGGCGGATCCATCGAAAAGCCCCAATCACCTCAGCTGCACACAGATATCCTTAAAATGCAGTGCATGTTGGCGATAGGAATTGTCAAGGCCTCCTGGTATCTCGGTTGATTGCTTCTGCAAACGGTTTGGCGCATCAGAGGTCCTCCGGGAAATGTTTAATGCCTTGTTTTGCAAATGCAGGTTCTTCAAAGAAGTTTCAAGGAAAGTCCTCCTTTGCTCAGCATATGTTCGTCCTATACATGGTCTCAGATCGACAGCTGGAAACTGCTGTTTCATTAAAAGATCAAGCAAGAGTAGCACATCACAAGATCTCTTCTGTTTACAAGACACTATGAGGGAAGCTGAATAACTGAAGTTGTCCTCTAGGCAAAGGAAATAAGATGTATTTAAAATAAATGTGCCTAATTATATTTCAAGGTGTCTCCTAGGCATGGGACGATAACCGTTTTCAAGGTATGCCGTGGTATGGAATAGTCAAGGTTTTCATACTGCCAAAATTTTCGACTATACTGTCTGAAGGTGTGTGTAAGATTTTTTTATTTACATTTTTTTTCTTTTAGGTGTAAATTAGAAAAACATCTGTGTTTTTAAAACCAATGAAGACTGCAGAAGTCAATGATTCACTTGAATTATTTAACCTGACATGTTTACTGCCCCAAAATATCTTAAATGTTTCTCAAAAATATATATATTAAGTTCAAAAGGGAAAAAGGTTTTGTTTTTTAGCCAGACATTTAACAGTAAACACAATACCGTCATACTGTGAAACCGTGATATTTTTATCTAAGGTTATCATACCGCCCATGCCTAGTGTCTCCTATCAAACGAATCCAAAAAAAAGCATTTTCAGTGAAGATCCAATTATTTCAAAGTTTTAAAAATAGTCAACATTAGTAGCTGATCACACTGAAAGCACTTTTCAGTTTTTTCTTTTTGTTGAATTTAGAAGTGCAGTGTGCTACACTTTCCATGTTGCTAGGCAACCCCTGAATCAACAGATTTGGTGCTGGAGAGCATGATGTCGGGTGCTTTTTCGGCACAGATTTTACTTTTTCCAACTACAGGTGCACAAAGCGCTTCAACAGAAAAAGTCATAGCAGGCAGTTTGAGCACGAGGGTATTAAACTATGTGCAAAACACTTACTGCCTGAAGGAAATGATTTTTAAAATTTAGGTCTTGCACATTATTGATGGCTAGATTTCTACAAATATATTTTTAAGCATTAATATTCATAATCTTTATAATAGTGAACAGTTGTTGTTGTTATTTTTTTTAATATCAAAGTAGGTTATGAAGGGCGTTTTTCCATTTTCACCATTTGCTTCATTCACCATTTCACTGCTTACTTGCCATTTCACTGCTTACTAGTTAGGGTTATATATTATTTCTTTCATTTTTTTTTACATTAGTAATAAACATGTAATTGTAAAATAATATTATTACAAAATGATTATATGATGAAATGTTACATATCAGCTTAATGTGATTTCTGAAGGATGTTCTGACACTGAAGACTAGAGTAATGGTATAGACCCTTTTCACATTTCCAGCTTTCTCAGCAGTGAAGTCGTCAGAGTTGTGAAAACTTAAGAGTGCAGTGAATGGGAGAGTAAAACAGATCATTTTTTAACAATCCCATTTGCTGAAATAGAAAATTGCCACAATGGTGTAACAAGACTTTCAGAAAAAGGGAAAAAATGGAATATATATTTGTTAAGCATTAATAATAATATTCATACAATTTAAAATTTTCACCATTTGCTTACACTGCTTACTCTAAGGGTTATACATATTCTTCAACTTTTTTCTACATTAGTAATAAACATGTAATTGTTAAAGGTTATAAATATTAATTTATAATCAGTACCAGCATAATAATGTGATTTTGTGATGTTGTGACATAGACGACTGGAGTAATGGTACTAAGAAAATCTAAATAAAGACTTAAATGTATCATAACATATAGACAGTTTAATTGCTTTTTAAAAGGATAATTCACCCAAAAATGTAATACAATGTTAGTCCTTTTTTTTTTTTGAGTGGTCTTTTTATTACTTTTTTCTCTAGAGCATTAAAATAATATTCATAACCAAAATTCTGTCATGATTTACTCTTTTTGCCTTTACTTTTGTTACAAACTATATGATTTTATTTTTTGTTAAACACGAAATAATATATTTTGAAGAATTTTGGAAACCTGTAACCACTGACTTTCATAGTAGTTGTTTTTACTACTATGAAAGTCAATAGTTCAAGTTTTTCAGCTTTCTTTAAAATATCTTCTTTACAGTTTAGCAGAATAAAGAAACTTGTGATGGTTTGGAAAGACTTAAGAGTGAGTAAATAGTGATTACATTCTCACTTTTGGGTGAACTATCCCTTTAAGCTTCTGTCACTTTGAGATTCATAAAAAAATATACGGTCAACACAAAATGAGTATGTGTGGCAGTGGCTCCTGACGGTACATTGAGGTCTTGTGTAATGATTGGTCTGTGCGAGGAACTTATATAGCATGATTACAACTTTATATCACAGTCTGCAGCGTGAGCTTTCTGGCCGAAATGACATGCATGGAGAGAAACTCGCACGTGAGCTGATTTTGTCTAATCATGAATGTATATGTATTTCTAGCGAGTCATCAGATGCTGGTGGCAGAAAGAGAAGCTACAGCAGTGAGGACGACGACGACGACGACGATGATGATGATGATGAAGAACAGACGACACAGAAGAGCAGAAAGAAGCCCAGGACAGAGCCCACAGTCGCCGCTCTGGACACTGGCCTCTCGCTGGCTGAAGACGAGGAGCTTGTGCTGCATTTACTCTCCAGTCACAGCTAGATCCCTCTACTTTCTTTCCCCACCACAGTTTATTATATTCAGTCTGCTTGTATAAGTTTAAACTTTCCCGTTACTAATAAAAATGACTCTGATTTTGATTCCAGCTTTAGGATTCATTGCTGTACAAATCTTTATGTGATTTATTGTGTGAGTGTGCAGACAGGGTGTGAATTATTGACAATCAGGGGTCAACTTTTCCGGTAGGGTTAGTTTGTGTAATGTGTATGCATGCTTCAGTGAACCTAATTTAGATATTTAACTCAATTGCATCTAATTTATGAATCAAACTTAATTAAGTTGTCAGTGTTTTAAGGGGTATTGACCATATTCTGACCTACAATAACCTCAGTTTTAGCAGATTAGTGGGAGTCTCAAAGACGACCTATTTTTGAAATTAAACAAGTTTTCATTCCTGCACCAATAAATGGATGATCATGAAAGATTGCATATATTATTTGACTCTTTAACTGGAGTTTGTGAACAAGTGTCTGTTAAAATACAAACTATGCCCCTAATTTTACTTTACTTTTATGTGCACCTACTTTACATGAAAAGGGTTGTCTGAACACTTATGGTGTCAATTGGTGCTCTCGGTCTGCCAGTTTCAGACTGCTGAATGAATATTGTTTTGCATAGGCTGCTTGGTAGGACTGAGCCATTATAGGGTTGTTGCTAGATCAGATACGGTTGCGTACAGAACTTTACGAGAATTATTTATCCATTCTTTCATTTCCTTTTCGGCTTAGTCGCTTTATTAATCTGGGGTCGCCACAGCGGAATGAACCACCAACTTATCCAACATGTTTTATGCAGCAGATGCCCTTCCAGCTGCAACCCATCACTGGGAAACATCCATGAACATTCATTCACACACATACACTATGAACAATTTACTGAGGTAGTTTGCAAGCTCCACAGTGGCAAAGCAGTGGGGGTAGATGAGATTCACCCTGTGTATCTTAGGTCTCTGGATGTTGTAGGGCTGTCTTGGCTGACACGTCTCTACAATATTGCATGGCGGTCGGGGACAGTACCTCTGGACTGGGCAACTGGGGTGGTGGTTCCTATTTTTAAGAAGGGGACCGGAGGGTGTGCTCCAACTATAGGGGGATCACACTCCTCAGCCTCCCGGGGAAAGTCTATGCCAGGGTACTGAAGAGGAGGATCCGTCCGATGGTTGAACCTAGGATCCAGGAGGAACAATGCGGTTTTCGTCCAAGCCGTGGTACACTGGACCTGCTCTATACCCTCACTAGGGTGCTCGAGGTTTCATGGGAGTATGCCCAACCAGTCCACATGTATTTTGTGGACTTGGAGAAGGCATTCGACCGTGTCCCTCGTGGCATTCTGTGGAGGGTGCTCTGGGAGTATGGGGTCAGAGGCGCTCTGTTAAGGGCCGTCTCGTCCCTGTATGAACAAAGTAGGAGTCCGGTTCGCATTGCCAGCAATAAGTCAGACTTGTTTCCAGTGCATGTTGGACTCCGGCAGGGCTGCCCCTTGTCACCAATTCTGTTCATAACTTTTATGGACAGAATTTCAAGGCGCAGCCTTGGGCTGGAGGGGTCCGGTTCGGGGACCACAGGATTTCATTTCATTTCGTTATTCGCAGACGATGTTGTTCTGTTGGCTTCATCGAACATGGACCTTCAGCATGCACTGGGGCAGTTTGCTGCTGAGTGTGACTTGGGATGAGAATCAGCACCTCCAAGTCCAAGGCCATGGTGCTCCACCGGAAAAAGGTGGTCTGCTATGTCCAGGAAAGTCAGGTGGAGGAGTTCAAGTATCTTGGGGTTTTGTTCACGAGTGAGGGAAGGATGGAACGTGAGATTGACAGGCGGATTGGTGCAGCGGCAGCAGTAATGCGGTCGATGTACCGGTCCGTTGTGGTAAAGAAGAAGCTGAGCCAAAAGGCAAAGCTTTCGATTTACCAGTCAATCTACGTTCCTGCTCTCACCTATGGTCATGAGCTCTGGGTCATGACCGAAAGAACAAGATCTCGGATACAAGCGGCCAAATTGAGTTTCCTTCACTGGGTGGCAGGGCGCACCCTTAGGGATAGGGTGTCGAGCTCTGTCACCCGGGAGGGGCTCGTAGTAGAGCCGCTGCTCCTCCACATCGAGAGAAGTCAGCTGAGGTGGCTCGGGCATCTGTTACGGATACCTCCTGGACGCCTACCTAGGGAGGTGTTCCAGGCATGTCCCACTGGGAGGAGGCCTCGGGGAAGACCCAGGACACGCTGGAGGGACTATGTCTCTCGGCTGGTCTGGGAATGCCTCAGGATCCCCCCCGAGGAGCTGGAGGAAGTGTCTGGGGAGAGGGAAGTCTGGGGTTCTCTCCTAAGACTGCTGCCCCTGCGACCCGGCCCCAGAAAAATGGAAGAAAATGAATGAATAAATTGTATTGTTTAACATCTCCCATAAACCAAGCTGTCACAGTACTGTAAAAATATGAATTATTGTTATACAATGTTGCAAAATTGACGCTATATTGATATGCGTATCCTATCTAGACTATCTTGTTATGGGGTGGTCAAATGTATATTTATATTATCTATTATTTAAGATACAGATCAGGGCAAACTATATCTCATTATCTAAAGGTCTGACCCCAATACATCCTATTTTGAGGTCCTTCAGGAGGGATCAAGCATGAATTAAAGCATTAAAGGGGGGTCAAACTTCCCCAATCCCCCTCTAATTCAAACCCTGGGTGCTGGTTATAATTTCCTTTCCTGCCTCATCGCTTTATTACATCCTCTTCTCCTCACTACAGGAATTGAATTCTCTTTGCCAGACAGGCTTAAATTACCAAAAAATCCTGTTTTTCAGTGAACCAAAAAAAGCGATGCAGCTGATGTCAGTCTTGATAGAGAAGCGTTGTGAAGTCCCAGGTGCCATCTATAACCTATTACTGTTAAACTGCTCTCATTATTCTGCTTTTGAATATCGCCTTCCTGTCACATTGAACCGTGATTTACTCTCCCTCATTTCTGTGTCGGAAATAGAAATGGAGGGTTCTCGGTGAAAATGTTGGTTTCATGACTTAAGTCCCCTGTTGATCACAAATCCATCTTTCTGAATTGTCTGGCTGTCCATGTACTGTATAGCTGCCTTATGTCATGCGATTGGGTTTATATCAGACAAATAGTGACCGTTTAGCCCCAGAATAATGTTGAATTGTGCAATGTAGTGACCTTCTCCACCCTATTTTCAGCTTCTCAAAGTGCTCTGGAGATGTCATTATTCACCCACTTGCGTTTGACAGCTAGTTTTGCATAATGGTGTTGGTTTCCATGCTCATTTTATACAGCCGCTGTTTAACATGTGTGTCTGAGGGTCACTCCTGCTATACAGGGTTATGGTGACTCCTAGGTCTAAATATACTTCTCATGCAGGTCTTTTTTTTCTGTGTACAACAGTGATGGCGTGAGGTGAATGTTGAGACTGAATGAGCCTGCTTGATGGTACTGTGCATGTGTCAAACTCGTTTATCCGCTGGTAAGTGTACTTTCAAAGCTGCGCAGAAACTGGAAAATGAGGTATACTTTGGCTTTTAAAGAATGAGTGTAGTGTGGAGGTGTGAAGGACGTATTAAGGATGTCTAAAATTATAAACTGGTAAAGTTCACACACTTAATTTGCTTTAATGTGCACAATGACAAATTAGCAGGACAGAATTTTTTTTAAAAAATTTATATAAAGATATTTATGAGTCGGAAGTAATCCACATAATATAGTCATTTTCAAGCTTTTTTTCAGAAAATGACAATTGTTCAGAATAACAAGCATTTTCAGTTAATTTTATTAGAAAATCTGGGTTATTTCATCAAATATTAAGATGAATGCAACTAAAATAATATATGTAAAAATAATATATGTTATTATTATGTATATGCGATACACATACATAAAAGCAAAACTACAAAAAAAAATTTGCAAAGGTATTTACATTTATATAAGCCGGCCACTTTATTAGGTACACCTGTCCAACTGCTCGTTAGCAAAAATATCTCATCAGCCAATCACATGGCACCAACTCAATATATTTAGGCATGTAGACATGGTCAAGACGAGCTGCTGCAGATTAAACCGAGCATCAGAATGAAAGAAAGGTGATTTAAGTGATTTTGAACGTGGCATGGTTGTTGGTGCTGGACAGGCTTGTCTGAGTATTTCAGAAACTGCTGATCTACTGGGATTTTCACGTACAACCATCTCTAGGGTTTACAGAGAATGGTCCAAAAAACAGAAAATAACCAGCGAACGGCAGTTCTGTATGCGCAAATGCCTTGTCGATGCCAGAGGTCAGAGGAGAATGGCCAGACTGGTTTGAGCTGATAGAAGTCAACTGAAACTCAAATAACCACTCTTCACAGCCGAGGTATGCAGAAGAGCATCTCTGAACACGTCGAACCTTGAGGCGGATGGGCTACAGCAGCAAAAGACCACACTGGGTGCCACTCCTGTCAGCTAAGAACTGGAAACTGAGGCTACCATTCACACAGGCTCACCAAAAGTGGACAATTAAAGATTGAAAAAACGTTGCCTGGTCTGATGAGTCTGAAAGCATGGATCCATCCTGCCTTGTATCAATGGGTCAGGCTAGTGGTGGTTTTATTGTGTGGGGGATATTTTCTTGGCATTCTTTGGGCCCATTAGTACCGCCACAGCCTTCCTGAGTATTGTTGCTGATCATGCCCATGCCTTTATGACCACAGTGTACCCATCTTCTGATGGCTACGTCCAGCAGAATAACATGTCAAAAAGAACGAATCATCTCAGACTGGTTTCTTGAACATGACAATAAGTTCACTGTACTCAAATGGCCTCCACAGTCACCAGACCCTCAATCCAATAATCACCTTTAGGATGTGGTGGAATCTGCAGCAGCTGCATGATGCTATCATGTCAGTATGGACCAAAATATTTGAGGATTATTTACAGTACATTAATGAATCTATGCCTCAAGGCAGTTCTGAAGGAAAAGGGCGTCCAACCCTATACTAGGTGTGCCTAATAAAGTGGCTGATGAGTGTATATATATATATTTTTTACATCTAAATATAAATACATTTTCCTAAATATATGCATGCATGTGTGTATATATACATGATGAATATACACAGTAGACGCATATATTATGTCAAAACAAACTTTTGTTTTGGATGCAATTTGTCGCAATAAAAAAAAAATGACAGCCCATCACTAAAAAAAAAAAAAAAACGATGTCATCAGTAATTTAAAGAACAAAATAAAATTATGCTTTACTTTAAATGAATAGCTTAATTGTAAATTCTCTAACAAAAAATAATAATTTTCATGTGGTCTCTTTTCAAATGTTTATTTGTTTTTTTGTTTATTAAGAATCTCATCTGATTACCAAGTCTGCATTTATTTGATAGAAAGATCTATAAAATAGAAATCTTACGAAATCTTGTTTTAAAATAAGATCTTTGGTATGTAAATGTGTTTAAAATGTGATCTATTCTTACAATGTCAAAGCTGAATTTTCATCATCAATCGTCCAGTCTACATGACCCTTCTAATCAGCTGATCTGAGATGTGATCAAGGACACGTTCATTTGATCAAGTGTGACAGCGAAGATATTTATAATGTTCCAAAAGAATTTGTTAGAACAAAGAAACCTGAAATGTCAAATATATGAGAAATATATCATGCTTTCCACAAAATATAAAGCAGAAATGAATGTTTTCCAGTATTATAGATAACCAAATAAGAACCATTACTGTAAAATTACATTTAGACACCCTATGCATTCAAAATGTAAAGTCTATCATTGTTTTGGACCACACTAGCCTATAGATAAGTTCTAGTTGTTCTTTCCAATGAATCACACATAATCGGGACATGACAGTATCCTACATGCTAGGAGTCACTCTTCTCCCAAGTTGGCCATTTTAATGTTTTCTCTCCCTCAAAGTTATTTAAAGATGACTTGTTTATCCTCCCCTGATTCTTATCACTTATCACCTTTACTGAACCGCTGCAGACAGGCGTTGTGTATGTGACAGGCATGCAGCCGTGATGTATTGCGTTTGTGTATGACTGGGTTGCATAGATTCTCTTTGTGTTCTGGCTTTTGTGGGTGCAGAGTCATCCATCACAGACGTGAGTTTATTAGGCGCCTTCATCCTGCCTGGAAAGCTATTTCCCTCGGTGCTATTTCTCCCTTTAATGACTGTTTCAGCACTGAGTGTGTTGCGCTTCAGACGTTTCTCTCTGCACACAGAGCTTAATGTACACACACATGCTTTGTACAGATTCAGATTGCAACCATGGTTTTGCTAAAATAAGAAGGATTGCTGTAGTTGCTTTCATGCTGCAGCTGAATCTGAGACTCCGGGCAGGTTTTTTTAAAATTATTTTCAAACCAGTATTCTGTTGTCCAGTTTGGTTTAGCTTAATTGTAGTCTTCAGATTTTTTTTTTTTCTGACAGGCCACCAATGTGCCCATCTTCTGCTGCCGTTGCTTATCTGCTTCAAGATTTGACATGTTGCGTGTTCAGACATTTTCTTTTCCAGTCCTCAGTTTTAATGAGTTATTTTTATTTATTGCATGGTTGTCTTGAATGCTTCATTCTGATTGGTCAGTCACAACATTCTAAGCCAGATAACAACCACTGAAAATAATAAAACAGGCTCATTCGGGTACTTCAAATCATCTTTACTGTCAGTGGATAGGTTTTGAAAAAAAATGTAATAAACATTATTTATTTAAAGGTGCAGTAGGTGGTTGTCCTCAGAAACATTTTTGTTGTGTTGGTTGAAATATCTTCGCACTGCAATAGTAATAAATAAAGTAAATGATCTAAATGTTTTTTTTATATTCTGGGTAAGGCATAGGACTACAAATTTTTATACGATTAAAATTTGTCAGGCCGATAATTCCTATAATTCTGATAAGTAGTCCAAACTGTCTGTCAACAAATGTTGATTTGTATAACTGTGCACCTCTGTTCAACCAGATCTGCCGTTTACGCATGCATGTGCGCCATGGACACGAGTGATAGCAGTTAAAACAAATGTTGAATCAATTTATTATGAAATCCTGAATCAGTATTGGAGTTGTTTTTAGAGAAAGGATGGAACCATGGCTGAAGTATTTCCTTTAGACGAGTAATGTTATGTTTTAAAACTCTTTTAGTGACACAAAGCTTATGTAGATGTTGCTTTATGAATGGGTTATATGCACAGAAGTGTTGTTCAGCCACTGAAATCTTCTGGCGAAAGATTGATGAGACTATTATCAGTTCCAAAGGGACCTTTTACAGCATCGATATTGTAGATTTTTATTTAGTTTAGCAACAAAACATCAATAAATAGCGCTGTTCTTCCTAGCTTGCTTTACTGAGCTGAAGTTGGTTTTATATTCACATTGGCTCATTTTTGAACAATGACAACTTGTGCGCGCTCCCTATATTGTTTGCCATGCTACTATTTGTTCTGAAATAGCATGTAGGTATGATTTAGTAATAAGTGTAATTCCTGCACCTCGCTGGCCAACCACTAAGCATACAGTAGTCGTTTTTAGGAATGGGGCCGGTATAAGATTCTGATGGTATGATAACCTTGGATAAAAATATTACAGTTTTACTGTATTACGGTATTGTGCTCACTGTTAAAATATATTCTTTTTAAATGTCTGTGTAAAAAGTTTCCCCTTTGAAAACAATATATTTAATTTTCTTGAAAGATTTATAATAGTTTGGAGCAGTAAACATGTCAGGCTAAACAATTCAAAAGATTTATTGGCTTCCGCTTTCTTCATTTGTTTCAAAAACACAGATTTCTTTACAATTTAAAACTGCATCTTTTGATATTTTTCTGCTGGAGATTGTTACGGATTGGTCAGGCTCTCACGTCCCGCAATCACGAAGATCACCATCACCTGCCTTCTAACAAGCACCCAGCTGATTCACATTCACGAGCACTATAAAGCCACAGCCCTCTGGTCGCTCAGTGTCCAGGCTCGTCTTGACGAAAGCGGACACTGAGCGATTCCTCAGCGAAGTCATCCTCAGAAACTCAAGCTATTGAACTTACCCTGTCTTTATTCTCTTCCTCCTAGTCCTCCCGTTGATCCCGAGTCCTCCTGTTCCCGAGTATCCTGTTTGCTGTGGTCTTTGTATCTGGTGTGTGCTGTACTCCTCTTGTGCTCCATCGCCCCTGCCACGGAGGAACAGAAGTATCTCAGTTACCGATCCTCCTGGCAATCCCTAGTGTGCTCCTCTGTTGTTTATCAATAAAACCACCTCACTAACCACTTACCTCTGTCTCCTGTCCGCTTCATAACAGAGATACTGTTGTCCTTAAAAAAAAAAAAAAAAAAGCAAATAAAAAATCTGACACATACCTCAGAAACACTATAACAGAAAATGTTGCCGGTTTTAAAACCTTGACTTTTGCAAACCGCGGTATAGCTTGAAAACAGTTATCGTCCCATGCCTAGTCGCTTTAGGACAAAACGTGTGAGAAAATGAGAGCAACGATCCTTGCATGCATAAACTATTGCACATTATGACAAGGTTTGCCTGTCATAACTGAAAATGTGATAGATATAATACAGTTTTTCCCTTCAGATTTGTAGTGTTATAAAGTACTATAAAATTTTTACTCCCGTAGGGGGCACAAGACCTGTTGACTGATTTTGGTCAACAGCGCCATTCACCTGGTGCAGGTGTGCGCGTGCGTGCGTGCGAGCGAGCGAGCGAGCGTGCGTGCGGTGGATGGTGATTGAAAGCTGTGATTAAGACTGCAGGAACGAACCAAGGCCGTGACAGTTGGTTAGTGTATGCTCAATTCACCCATTTCCGTTTTGGTCAGCTTTGCATTTAATTAAAGTATTAATGAACTATTATGACTCAGAACAATGTTTTGTGTTTTATTGGTATGTTTGTTATTGAATGTATCAATGTTTTATTAATAAGTAGGCATGTAAAAAGCAGGGTAAAGTACGTCCAGGCAGTGGTTTTCACAGAATAACGCCCTTCAGTCTTATAGTACAGCCTAACACATGCCTGTTGGGCTTAATTGTGTGATAACAACCCACCCAAAATGTTCCTTATCCCTCACTTACTGTTGTCTTTATCCTCTTGAAAATAGTCTCAAAATGGCCAGACTCAGCTGTTTTATGGAAGCTGGATTTATTTTTCACTGTTCTGACCTTTTTTTTTAAACATGAACTTGTATCTCATATATTTTTGTTAGTTGGAAGAATATATAAAAAAAGATGTTTCTTGCTGTTGCAAATTTATATTGAGTTTAAATTCCATTATCCTGACTTGAAATGTCATACAATTTACAATTATACCAAGTCACAATTCTGATAAAAAAGTGAACAATCTGTATGAGTTAAACTTATAAATAAACTTATATAAAACATACATAATAAATGCATGTTATTGTTTTTATATTTATTGGAATATTTAATTTTAAAGTACAAATAATTCAATCACATGAGCAAAACACAAAGTAGGATCAACAAAAATAAAAGAAATAACAGTAATAATTCCAAAAATACAGTTAAAGTCAGAATTATTAGCCCCCCTTTGAATTTTTGTTCTTCTTTAAATATTTCCTAAACGATGTTTAACAGAGGAAGGAAATTTTCACAGTATGTCTGATATTATTTTTTCATCTGAAGAAAGTCTTATTTGTTTTATTTCGGCTATAAAAACTTTTTGAAAACTATTTTAAGGTCAAAATTATATGCCCCTTTAAGCTAAATTTTTGTTATGATGTTATACAGATGTCCCCAAGACATTTTTGGAACATTGCTGCAACGTCTAACCTAGAACATATGTAGAACAAACCATCGTTATACAATAACTTGTCCAATTACCCTATCCTGCCTAGTTAACGTAACTAACCTAGATAACCTTTAAATGTCACTTTAAGCTGTATAGAAGTGTCTTGAAAATATTTACTAAATATTATTTACTGCCTTCATGGCAAGGATAAAAGAAATCAGGTATTAGAGTTGATTTATTATAACTATTGTGTTTAGAAATGTGTTGAAAAAAATCTCTCCGTTGGGGAAAAAATAAACAGGGGGGTTAATAATTCTGACATCAACTGTACATAAAAGAAAAAAGTAAATAAGTAAACTAAACTTATTCAATGTTTTCAGATAACCACAACATTAAAGCCAAACAAGGTGGGTTTAAATCAATACTTTACACAATATAACATCAGATTATTAATAAAAGCCAAATGGTGACCTTTTAAATGGTGATGTTTAATTTGTGAGGGGGGAAAAGCCAGAAATATGGATAACATAAATTATCTTTTAATTCTGCGGTGGAAAGCATCCAAATTCATTGTAAGGAAATATATGCTTGGAAATCCTACTGTGAATATCCACAGAAGAGGTTTAGGACAATGTGAGAATGAGTGAATAACAGATTTTTTGATTAACTGTCCTTTTACAGTCAACTGAAGCAGACTCGAGAGATACATTTTGAGTATTTACATCCCAAACCTATCAAATGGCTGTTTAGTTTCCAATCGTGTTGATACCAGTAGCTTGACATTTACATGCTTTTCCATTCCAGAGCCGCTTACGAAGAAAGTAGCGACTGCAGTGCCTTTTGGGACCGGATGAGATGTACCATGTTGTCATTAGTGACAGAGAAGCCAAGATGCATCACATCTGGTGCTTCTGATCTGGTGAGTGCGTTTGAGACCAGCTCTCCATATGCTGCAGTTTGAAACATTGTACAACACTGAAAACTCTAATCCACAAGCCAGAGTTAATGAGATGCCCGAGGTGCTGTTTATCTCCTCTACGCCCTGCATTATAGCTTTTCATTCCCCCATGGCGACAGTGTTGTTGTGAATTATGAACGTTATGTTGAATTCAATTGCTGTTTTTTACTTCAAATGTATATTATCGCTGCGGCAAATGGGTTCACGTCTAATTATAGTGTATTTGAAGGTCTTTGCCAAGTGGTTGAATTGCTTATTGGCTCTTTGTCCAGGTGGAGATTATAAAGCAATCGAGCTGTATTTTTGAGAGCTGTCGGGCGCCTCTGATCTGACAGCGAAGGAACTGGACTGCTGTCATTGCACTTCAGATAAGGTCAGCAGGACCACTAGAGATGAAATGGAGAATTTCTGACAATCACAGGGCCATTTTGGGCTTAAGAGTCAGCAACTTTAGTCTGCTTGAGTTTAGAAGGTTAGAAACGGTTGGAAGAAGTCTGATGTGGATATAGTCAAGTTCAAATACCTTATGAGGAGAAATACATTCAGTGATCAATCTTACAGAATAAAATTCATTATTTTGAATCAACACATTATGTCCATTTAACACCATTTGAGTTTATTTCAAACAATCAGTTAGTGTTGTATTGTGGGGGTTGCAATAAATATAAGGGTCACACTTTATTTTGATGGTCCGTTTGTTGAATTTAAGTTACATTGCAATTAATTCTGATTAGATTATAAGTAGACTGTTAGGTTGGGGTTAGGGGTAGAGTTAGTGTCAAACATGTACTTGCAAAGTTTCTTATAGTCAGTTACTGTAAATGTCTGTTGAATGTCAGTATCAACATATATTAAGTAGACAGTCTACTAATAATTAAATGGACCATCGAAATAAAGTGTTCTAAAAAAAAGTTGTTGACATCCTAAATGGTCATACTTTGACACTGTGCTAAGCTTAAATGTAGTATATCTTTATACATAGTATTGCTTTTAGTGTGTGTGAGTGCGTGCATGCGTGTGTACTGTTATCTTTTCATTTTGTTTTGTTTTATACATTTTTAAAGCCTTGGATTTGAACTTTTTACATTTATTTTAAAGAATTACTATATATATATATAATTTGAATTAATTGACTTTTAGTTAGTGAAACTAAATGAAAATGAAAGTGTTTCCTTAGTTAGATATAGAACATATAATAGTCTGTAAAATAAATAATTGAGAACTTAAGTACAAGTATAATGATCATGAGTAATTATGCAACCTAAATACTAAATACCCTGTTACACTTATTAAAAAATAATGGGAATGAATTGGAAATCAATTTTACCCTAGTATTTTCAATAGAATTTTTGCTGTCGCCTTCTGCTAATGACGGCACCTGCGTTTAAACGGTCTTTCGTCTCTTTTTATTGCCTTAACAACCAAATGGATGCTTGTGTCTGTTTAACTAATAGTCTGTTAGTCTAATAGTCTGTTAGTCTAATAGTCTAATAGTCTGTCTCTAAGTCTGTTTTCTCAAAATGAGTTTTATTCCTCGCTCATTGAGCCATATGTCCACTTTAGCACCACTTAGACAGTCTAATACTCAAATGGACCATCGAAATAAAGTGTTACCAAAATAAGTTGTTGTCATCCTAAATGGTCATACTTTGACACTGTGCTAAGCTTAAATGTAGTATATCTTTATACATAGTATTGCATTTAGTGTGTGTGAGTGCGCGCGTGTGTACTGTTATCTTTTCATTTTGTTTTGTTTTATTAATTTTTTAAGCCTTGGATTTGAACTTTTTACATTTATTTTAAAGAATTACTATATATATATATAATTTGAATTAATTGACTTTTAGTTAGTGAAACTAAATGAAAATGAAAGTGTTTCCTTAGTTAGATATAGAATATATAATAGCCCGTAAAATAAATAATTGAGATCTTAAGTAAAAATTTTATGATTTTGAGTAATTATGCAACGTAAATGCTAAATACCCTGTTACACTTCAAGGCACACTGCTTGCTATTGCACTTCTAAGATATTAGTCTGATAAAATGTTGGAGAACTTCAAGGAATTCGCATTAGAGTCGACTTACTTTTTAAAATGCCCCCACATATGTGCATTTGATGTACTGTGACTTTATGTTTTCAGCACTGGACAGCACCATCTCTCTAGCGCTGTTTTTGTTATTGTTGGCTGTGGTCTCATTTACATGCAAGTCCACGCAATTCCTCTCTGTGAAGTGTTTACTGGAGCACTTCATTGATTCACTAGCCTTTGGTGCTCCAAATGTTCCATCTCATGGGGTTTATTTGGCCGAGTGAGCAGTCCAAAGCTCCTGCGTCATTAAAAATAAATGACGAAAAATAGTAGGGGAGCGCGCCGCATCGTGAGATTAATTAGAAGAACGCTCTCTTGGGCAGCTGTAACGTGGGGGTTCAGGGGGCAAACTTAAACCAAGATTAGAGGCAAATTTAAGTCATTTTACCATGACGGCCTTACTTCTCTTCATTTTACTGCATTTTACCTGACGCTTCAAGCAGAATTTTTTTTTTGTGCGACTAATATTGTGAATTGGGTCTAATTTTCTTCATGTTATCAAGAGGGTACATGCACACGGACTTTTAACCTGGACCAGGGCTTCCGGTTAATTCTCATCACAAACAAAACTGCTGTGTTTAAGATCTGATTTCTTTAAAAAAAAAAAAAAAAAACGGCATACTTCACTGGCAGGCTGAGATACGATTTAAAGTGGGTTTCAGAACAAACAAGAAGCACTGCATTAAATTATATTTTTCCACGCCATGTCTTTAAAATTGAAAATTAATGGGAATTAATTGGAAATTAATTTTACCCCAGTATTTTCTATGGAGTTTTTGCTGTCGCCTTCTGCTAATGACGGCAACTGCGTTTAAACGGTCTTTCATCTCTTTTTATTGCCTTAACAACCAAATGGACGCTTGTGTCTGTTTAACTAATTATATTTGAATTACATTACAACATCGAGGCTGTTAAAGGAACCTTATAAAATTGAAAATAGTCACATAAAGCTTTCACTGGAAGTTCATCATCTGAAAAACACTAGCTGTGCTTTGCTATAGCCCATTTGTTCCTGTAAAATTAAATCACATAACACAGTCTGTTTTCTCAAAATGCGTTTTTTTCATCGTTCATTGAGCCATATGTCCACTTTAGCACCACTTAGGCTACTACACCAAACTTTAGTTTAATTTCTCCATTCTGGAGGCTTCTCAGACGCTTGATATTACAGACATTTATTCTACAAAAAAATAATTAAACGTTGTTTTTACAGGCTGTTTTCGGTGTTCTATAACCTATAGAGCAATAAAAGCATATTTCCTCTGTAAAAACCTTTGGCTCGTTTTGTATGGAACTTTTTATTATTATTAATGTCAAGGTAGCAATAACAGCATCATAAAAATTGTTAACTTCCTTTTAATTATTGCAAAATTCCATATACACCGCTGTAAATTCTCTCGTATACCTTGTTTTAATGTGTTGTATGTAACTTAGATGTGTTGGCCGAGCGCGCGAGACCGTTTTTCACTCACGCGCACAGAGACGTTTGGAGCAGCGCGCGCGCCCGAGTCTGACAGAAACGCTTTGTGAGGTAAGGCACTCTTACTTCACGGCAGATTGCAAAATGAAAAGTTAAGTTCCTCATCTTTCTCTCTCTAAAGTTAGTTCATGCTATTAATAGACACTTTACCTTGAATCATGCTTGATAAAAACAACGACATATGTTCTAGGTTGGACGTTGCAGCGATGTTCCAAAAACGTCTTGGGGACGTGCGTATAACGTCATAGCAACATTTGTGCAATGTTGAGAAAATAATTTATTTATCATTATACGTAAAAATAACATCTGTCGTCTCACGTACTTACAATAAACCGTTAACGAGTTAATACAGGGTTTTTTAACGTAAGTACGGAGCAGACTTGAAGAATACGTAATGAATACAGACTACGTCAGCGATCTGTGGGAAGTCATCTTTCCAAACCAACACCTTTTCCCACACCAATTCAGCGAACGGGATTGGGCTGTTATGCAGGTAGGAATAAAACGTTTAATTATTTTCCTAAACGCATTACTGTTGTCTATGGGGTCAGCAAATACAATCCGGTGCAATTATTTGCGTTTTCAAGTTTTAAACATCCAATTTGTTTCTCCTTTCAGCGTCTTCAGAGATGCTCTCCGTAATTGTTGGAAATAAAACCAACGAGTAACGGATATTCAGCCGCAGTTCTCGTGGAATGATTTGTGAACAATGAAGGTCTCTGAGATCGCATGGGGTGCTTTTAACGGGGCGTCCGAGACTAACGGGACGCGCGCGGAGAAAGTTCAGCACGTGCTTCAGCCTTTCTCATCCACCGTCGCTCTTCTGGTGCTCGGGATGCTCATTATCGGGATTATACTGCTGTCACTGACCACCTACCACTTTCACAAAAGCAAGATGAAGAAGAGGAAGATGTTGAGGGCACAGGAGGAATACGAGAGGGATAACGGTGGCTCCTCTGTCCCGGTAAAGGCGAATCCCGCACCCAGCCGCTGCGTGATCGCGCGCCCCGCTCCGCCGCAACATCCACCGGCAAACACTGATGATGAGAAACACCGCGAGGGAGTCCAGATTGATGGCTCCTCATAACGGGACGGATGAAGACTGGTTTTGTAAATATGAACAGGCGTATGTTCGCATATGTGTTCAAATGGGACCATCATCCTGTAATGGACTTTAGAAAGTCTCTGAATAATGACTGTCCTTTAATGTAATAATAACTGAGCCTAATGCGTTGTAAGTGGAAATCAATGGATGCTGAAACACAACAGTGGGCCGGTGCTTAAAGGGAATCTTGGTCTCTAGATGCTGTCCAAGGTGCTGATTGTTTTTATACCAATTTAACCCATTTAATCCCATAATTTATATGTACTTTTGAGTTTAAAACGAGTACTTTGCACATAGCTGTTTGTGAACTATATATAAATGAAAGAAAATCCAGACTGCATTGTGAATGTTTTTACATGGTCAAGCTGCCACATATGCCAACGTAAAAGATAATGGGAAACATGTTCTTCTACTCCATAATAAAATATTTAAAAGGTTTATTATTTATGTATCATTTAGGTTGCTTTGTTGTAGATTAAAGCAAACCTATCATATTTCTGTTCGGTGGCGTTTCAAATAATGAACTGATTGGAATCATGCCATAAAGGTATAAATGTCAAGGGGTTTTTCATTGTTAAACATTTAACAAAGATTATTATTTATTTCCTTTTCCCCAGACTAAAAATGAAACTTTTTTTGATATTAACATCATATTATCAATCATCACCTCATAAACGTGTAAATGTCAAGGTAATGCAGCTACAGTAATATTCGTTCATTCTTACCTTTTCCCCCAGAACTGCCTGACAATTGATGAAAATTAGCTTTTAAATATTAGCCTATAATGTCAAAAACCATCAGTTCAATAAAGTGTAAATGTCAAGGGACATTTGCATTAATGTAACCGCGTTAAGCAATATTTATTCAAGTTTTCTACAACAACAAGAATAATATGCAATATAAAGATCATAATGTAATACATGTGTTATTTTTTAATATCAAAATATTAATATTTTTATATATATTTCAAATGTTTTTCACCGGCCACAATTGTGATATTTGATTTGATTTAATTTGATTTATTTATTTGAGTAGAATACAAAGTGTGGGATTAAATGGGTTATCTTTGTTTAATAGTAAGGGGAACGACTACAATATTTCTGTTCTGCTGTTATAGAATAGTAAATTATTATAAATTGTCTGTGTATATATTAACTGAATATAAAACAATATTAAAGCTTAGACAGTAACTGTCAACTTTGTTTATCCTATGCACCTGATTTTGCCATAACAAAGTTTCAGCAGAGCCATGTGTTCACCATATTAAAGCACATTAATCTAAAAAAACTAAGATATTTCTTTCAGATTTATACCTCTAGTTCAATAATGTTATTAAAACAAAAATAAAGCTTATTTGACTAAGCCATGTTTTAGGGTGTTTTAATATTTGATCTTATGCAAGACTCTTCTGTATTTCTGAAGTCATCTAAAGCAGAGAAGACCACGTGCATGCTTGGACACTCATAAAAGCCTTTGTTTTTCCTCTGGCAAAATTTCAGCATAATCCATGCCAACCTGCAGATCATCTCATAATCATTTGCATCTTGTTACCGGCAGTGTGACAAAACACAGTTTAAGTCCATTTCCAGAGATAAATCTGCTCTTTTTAATCTTTTAATGAAACCACTCACTCTGCATCTCTGATAATGCTCATGCATGTATGAATCTGTACAACCAATCCAACATTTCATCAGTGATCTAGCAAACATTAGTGAAAAGAGGATTTTTATTTATTTTTATTATCTCCAAAGATGAAAGTATGAAATCACCTTGAAGAATAAGAGTCAGGACATGCTCTTTTAGGACAAAAACCTTCGATGTGTCATGATTGTAATGCAGCACATTGAATTAGTTGATGCTTAATGTGGCTTCTATTCTTAGCTTCTTCTTCTTCTTCTTCTTCTTTTAATAAAAAAGTGGACTCCTATAACTAAGACACAGCTCAACTGATTAAATGACAGTTATAAAGTATAGCCTGACCCAGCGCTACACTCTGAAATCTGTTACAGCACGCTTGCATACCTGTCAGCAATTCTGCAGCAGCACTAATTTCTCCTTTAGGGTTAAAAAAAAGATTTCACCTGCCTCTCACTGTCACAGGCGTCTTGATTTATGACAGGCTCCTCTTGCAGGCTTGTCAGCGCAGTTACATGAAATTCAGTTTATCTGCCCTGCACACAAGAATGAGACCGATATATGAATGCACAAATATAAAATCACTTTGGAAATGTCATTCATACAGTACTGTATTTACACAAGCCTAAACAACATGCATTAAATTGACAGTAAAAACACGTAATGGTACGTAATGTTTTTTTTTTTTTTACATTTTATTTAACAAAGAATCCTAAGACAAAAATATTAAGCTGCATAACTTTCAGTTATTCAGAAATTAATAATGAAGTCACCTTTCTTTCATAGTGCTTTATGCTCAGATTGTTTCAAAGTCTTAAGCGGTAAAATGACTCTGTAATGCAGATATCAATGTTGTATGTTCGGTTAACGTCTTGTAAAACAAGTTAAAAAACAAAAAAAATGACTCTACTGAAGACAATATTCAGCTCAATATTCAGAATAATGATATATTCAATTTTATGCACAGTTATTCTGATCAATATTATTTACCTTAGTTTCATAAAAGTCTAAAATTCATCAATTATTAAAAGACTGTCACCATTCTGCTCTCATTCACTAGTGTCACTGCAGCCAAATCAATAATATTAATAAATATTATGGGTCATACTTTATTATATAAGATAGATTTTACTGCTACACTGTAAGAAATTATAAGATCAATAAGTATTTAGTTAATTGTAACTTATGAAACCGAGTTAAACATGTTCCAACTTAATTTTTCTGATTTAAGCAAGCTGTTTAAGACAGTTTAATATAAGTTCAAATGACTCATAAGGTTATTTTGATTCAGCTTAAAAATGTAAGGCAACCAGTATTTGTTTTTTACAGTATATGTACTTAGTCAATATATGGATACACTTTATTTTAAGGTATCCTTGTTATAGTGTAACTTTATTTAAGTACTGAGGACAATTTACTAGTAGTTACTATGTGGTTAGGGTTAGATGCATGTAATTGTGCATTATAATTACACAGTAATTACACGTAACATGCGAAAGAGGCCTTTCATCCCTATATTCATCAGGGGTTGCCAACTTATCCAGCATGTGTTTTACGTAGAGGATGCTCTTTCAGCTGCAACCCATCACTGGGAAACACCCACAAACTCTCATTCACCCACACACTACGGACAATTTAGTTTACCCAATTCACCTATAGCGCATATGTTTGGACTTGTGGGGGAAACCGGAGCACCCGGAGGAAACCCATAAGAACATGCAAACTGTCCGAGCCGAGGCTCAAGCCAGCAACCTTCTTGCTGTGAGGTAACAGTGCTACCCACTGCACCATCAAGCCCTGCCTCATGAAAGATGCCTTAAAAAACCCAATATCATTTTTGGTGCTTTGTAATTATATTTAAAGTTACTTGCATTTTATTCAAAATGATAGTTGATCTGTTAAATTTATACTAAACCCATTTTTACCCCCAAAAATCAATGCTTTAACCCTTAACCCTGCCCTAACTCCTAAACCTCACGTTCATTAGCTGGAATTTTTCACAACATGTAGTAACACAATAGTTTATTACTATGTAGTTACATAGTCATGTAGGCCATTCAAAGACAATTTATTAAAGTTTATCAAATTTAACATTACATTTATAAAAATATTAAATGCTGAAATAAACGTCTGCTTTAACGTTTCAAATAACTTTTGTGGGAATATGTCGAAATATGAGTAAAATAAGGCTCCGTCGTCATTCAGTGTGTTGTTTTATTCTGACCTATATGAAAATAAATGATCATTCTAAATTTAATTCTGTTCAAAATGGTTAAAAGTTTGCTGACAAATGAGTAGCCTCACTGTAAAAAAAAAAGTTGAGTTTACTTAAAATTTTAAAGCAACCGGCTGCAAAGAAATTTTTTAGTTTATTGAGCTTCAGTGTTTGAAGTTGAGCCAAATTATTTTTTTAAGTTGACCGAAAAGGCTGGTTTAAGTCAATTATACTTTTTTTTATAATTATTTTTTCGGGGTTTTCACCTTTAATGGGCAGGACAGTATAGAGTATTGACAGGAAAGCATGGGGAGCAGAGAGAGGGGAAGGATCGGCATAGGACCACAAGGCAGGAATCGAACTCGGGTCGCCGTGAACATCGGAGTGCATGTGTCGACACACTAACCACTACACCACTGGCGCCAACAAGTCAATTATACTTTACGGAATAATTTGGCTCAACTTCAAACACTGAAGCTTAATAAACTCAAAATTTCCTTGCAGCCGTTGCTTTAAAATTTTAAGTTTACTCAACTTTTTATTATTTGAAGTTATGAAGAAATCAAAATTTGTCTACTCAGCTGATCTTTTTACTTTCATTGAACAAACAGTTCCAAACATGCAGTTGAATCATTTTTATGAGTAAATTCCACTCTGAGCTCAAAAATATGTCCACCTAACTTGCAATTTTAAACTGAGTTAACAATTTGTAAGTTGGATTATTTACAGTGCTTTAGTAGCTGAAGCAGTTTAAAGGATACTTGCAATGTTTTTAAATTACAATTATTTAGTGCTGTGATCGCAATTCGATCTGTGAGTGCAATTCTAAATTATAATATTCTGACATTTTCAAATTCTTGCTGTAAATAAGCCTGACGATCTTTTAGTCCATATACATATTGTTACATTGAATGTTGTTTCAGTGGGTGCTGTCTGTAAATCATTGTAAAAATATATGAAAAATAATTAGTTTTTTCCTTCGAAAAGGAATGGATCCATTTTAATGCACAGAAGAAAAAATATTCTGATGCCTGAAAATCCCAATTTTCCCAAAATCCCAAGACCCACCCAGGTATTAAATGTTAGTACATAGTAATTAGGACCACCATAAGACCACAAGTGTGATCATACTAAGTGTCTTAAATAAATATAATGACTTTCAAAATGTCAATCACACGATACTCTTGCTCCAGGCTTTGTTGTTCTCTCAATCCCACATACCAACGCAGTGAAACCACCTCAAACATGTTGAAAAGAAGCAGTACCTGCAGGCGGGACGCTTGCCTGTCTGTCCATCCGTCAGGACATGTGACTTTCACTGGCACAGTCAAGCTTTCTGGGCGGCCCTTCAAAGAGCTGGGTATTTAAAGCACCAATCAGGAACGGTGCATCCTGACCGAGCACCGGGACTCCTGGACTCCAGCTCTGAGTGCAACATGACAGAGTCAAGCTTGCGGATCAGTGGGGGCGCCGTCAGATTTGGAGCCACCTATGGAGGCAACCGTCTGTTCTCTGGAGCCCGGAGTGGTGGAGGCGCTAACTCGGCTCTGTCCCGTTCACTCGGCCTGGCAAGGGGAGGAGGTGGAGGAGGAGGTTTGGGTCTAGGTTTTGGTGCTGGAGCTGGAGTCGGTGCAGGTGCAGGTGCTGGGTTGGGCCTTGGCGGAGGGGCTCTGGCTCTCGGTGGTGGTCTCGGGTTGGGTGGTGGTCTTGGGCTGGGTGCTGGTGGTGCCAGAGCTGCAGGCATCAGGGCTGGTGTGGCTCCCCTGAGATCCCGTCTGGGTGGCAGAGTGTTTAAAATTGGAGGCTACGGTTTCAACCCATCCTTCATCAGCTCGACCACCACAGTGGATGCAGGTGTCGGTCCAGTGCCCAGCATTGACCCCTCGCTGCCATCACCAGACACAGTTCAGATCACACGCTTGAAGGAGAAGGAGGAACTGCAGATCCTCAATGATAAATTTGCATCTTTTATTGATAAGGTGTGTAAAACTTTCATTTGTGATCATTTCCAGATCTGTAAAGAGCTTTACTGACAATCTTTATTGTTTCTCAGGCGCGGTCTCTGGAGCAGCACAACGCAGTACTGAGAGCCAAGATTTCTATGTTTACTAACCCGGAGCAGGGCGGACCTGCCAACACCTCTGTTCTTCTGACCTCTGCCATCGGGACGTACAAATCTCAGATCGACAGCCTCTCTGCTACTAAAGAGGCCATCATTGCTGAGATTGAGCACTATAAAGGCATTATTGAGGACGTTCAGGCCAGGTGAAAAAGAAATATATATACACTTTCAGTCAAAGGTCTGGAAAAATCATATTTTAATGTCTCTTTAGCTCACCAAGGATGTATTTATTTTTGTTGAAGAATGCAAACAGCAATAGTATGAAATATTATTCAGTTTAGAAGAACTGTTTTCTATGTGAATATATTTTTCACTGTAATTTATTCTTGTGATTCAAAGCTGATTTTCAGCATCATAACTTCAGTATTCAGTAGTACATGATCCTTCAGAAATCATTCTAACTGATTAAGAAATGCTTTGTGAGCATAAGAGAGTTTCTTGACACAACAAAATCTTACTGACTACTAAATAAACTTCACTGGCAGCTCCAACTGTAAAGCTAAATTTAGCATCACCTTTAGCACATTTGATTACATTCCACTTAACTGCTTCTCAATGACTTCAGTTTACTTTACTTATTACCACTCTGTGGTTTGACTTTATTACTCTACATGAATCTGCTGCATATCTTGGCAGTGCAGTTTGTACTATCATGAGTACAGTATTTAAAGTTTCTTAAATTACTATCTATATCTTTGACCACCTGCTCAAGTGTTCAATTCAATTAAATCCTGTGTGTAGAAAAAGACCAGTTAGTGATGAAGCTGTGCGTATTGTCTCAGGTATGAAGAGGAAACCTCTCAAACCAAAGCTCTGGAGATTGACTGGACGGCACTGAAAGAGGTATGAGACGCACATCATGTATGATGTCCGCAGATTTACAGATGACTGACTGTCACTAACATCTTCTAGGAAGTGGATAATCTGTACCTCACCATCTTTGAGCTGCAGACCAGCATCGGTGGTTTGGAGGATCATATTGCTCTGTCCAAGCAAGTGTATGACGCTGTGAGTCTGTCTCTGTTTATTTTCAGACACATTATAAAAACCAGACTTTTCTCATGTTTAACTGTTAGAATCAGATCATCAGTGCATCTACAATGTCAGAAAACACAGCGCAGTAATTGAAGTAGGACTTTTTCTATGTGGTAAAACAAGCTGTTCAGATTTCACTCCCCTAGTGACACAAGAATGGATCTTTTCATATATTACCATACCTTAATTTCCACATTTGTGCCCAATTGTGACAAAGAATGCTGGTTAAGTCTTATATAAACCATTTTGAGGGACATAAACAATAACAATGGTCCTAACGTATTCCCTGTGTTAGATTTTAAATTTCTATAGTTTCAGAGAATCCAACAAAAGGTCCACATATTGATAAATAATGTTATGACAGCTGTTTTAATGTTATGTCATGATTGAATTGCCTCTTGTAACAGTTATAGTTTGACAACAAGCTGAAAATGTTCATGCGCCAATGACATCGCCATATTGAAATGGTCTATATGAAGAGTTCAGATGCAAAAACCTCTAAGCGCCATCTAAAACTGTCTTCTGATATTCGCATTTTTCCCAGCCTCCTGTCTTGATTCTGAATTTTCACTTTCATGACAAAGAATAGATTATTTTCATCGCTTTAAACATGAAATAACTGAACATAAACATAAGAGGCTGAGAAAAACGCTCCTTGTGGAAGAAAATTACATTTGGCACTTTTGGTTTTTGCATCTGAACTCTTCATTTTTAGGCAAAATATATGTTTACGCCAGATTACTTTGTCAACAAGAGTCAGTCTGAGTAGATTTTACTCCACAACAACTATAGAAATGTATTGACTAACCATACAGGAACATCCTGGTTCAGTTCAGATGTTGTAACCTCTTCCTCTCTATCAACATGTAAAGCTTTAATCCACAACTGGTCATTTATGATATTTTTGCTGCAAGAGATTGGCTTGTTTTGTTGTTTCTATCAGCATAGCATGTAAAAGCTCCGCCCTTTTCCAGAAAGCAGCCAATCATTCGCATTTAAAGAGACATACACTATCAGTGTTTTTGCTCACAATCAAATAAGGCCAAATTTGAGATGCCATAATAAATGATTTGTGAGACATTTTGAGCTGAAACTTTAGACATATTTTGAGGACAGCAGAGATTTATTTTACATCTCGTAAAAAGGGATGGCTGGCTGATTTCCCCAGGGTTTAACCTTGTGTATTTGTGTGTTAGAAAGTGAAAGAGGTGAGGACCATCGTGACTGGTGGAGTGAAGTCTGCCGTGTCGATCTCAGTTGATAATGCAGCCCAGGCACAGGACCTGACCTCAGCGCTGACCGAAGTCAAAGCTCACTATGAAGCCCTGGCTCAACGCAGCAAGCAGGACGCCCTCGTCTCAGTGCAGGACAGCGTATGAAAGATTCATTCTTTAACAAGCTGTCCATTGTACTAGAGTAATGGGTAACACTTTACTTTTTTAGGGTTGTGTAAAAAAGTGTATTTTAATGTAATAATTATCTAATAAACAAAATATGGTTCTAACTGAAAATAATTATATAAAAATGTATGTTATTATTTAGCTTAAAGGCAGAAAACTTAATTCCGTTTATAATTTTTTAGCTTTTTTATTTATTTTTTATTTTATTTTTTAACTTTATTTTAATGTTCATAATATCATTATCCATCATATATGTACATAAACAATGTTTCTAATTATAATAATTATGTACAATGTTTATTGTAAACAATGCCATGAATTATTAATGCTGATAGCATTTTGTACATTAATCACTAAGTTAATGTAATAATCAGTGGTGGAAAGAGTACTGAAAAGTCACACTCAAGTAAAAGAACCATTACTTGCCCAGAAATGTAGTGCAAGTAGAGTAAAAGTATCTGTAGTAAATATTACTCAAAGTATGAGTAAAAAGTAGCCCTTTTAATAGTACTCAAGAGTAGTGAGTAGTGAGTATTACACTGTAGAAAAGTTTACAGAATGTTACGTTTACACATCCCTGCACAAACAACATGTAGTGTATTTAGGGATCTTCCTATTTTCATTCGTTCCTTCCAACCTTCCCTCCATTATTTGTTTGTTCTCTCCTTCATTCGTTTGTTCCCTCCTTCCTTCGTTCGCTCATTCGTTCGTTCATATTTTTGTTCCTTCCTACATTTGGTCTTTTAGTTCATTCATTCGTTTGTTCATTCCTTCCTTCCTTCCTTAGTTTGTTCAGTCCTTCCTTGAATTCTTTTTTTCATTCGTTTGGTCCTTCCTTCCTTCTTTCCTCCCTTCATTTGTTCGCTCATTCTTTCTTCCATATTTTTGTTCCTTACTTCATTATGTCCTTTGTTCATTCGTTCCTATGTTCGTTCATTCCTTTCTTAGTTTGTTCAGTCCTTCCTTGAATCCTTCCTTTATTTATTTGGTTCTTCGATCCTTCCTTCCCTTCCTTGTTCAGTCCTTCCTTTTATTTGGCCCTTTCTTCCAATCTTCATTTGTTCCATTTAGTGATTGTTTAAGGCTGTTTGGTGATTTCAGTCATCATACAGTCGACATCCATCATTTTCAGTCACATGCAGTCTATAAACAGTCTCTGGATCATTGCGTGTAAAGATTTTGGACATCTTTAAAGTTTCCAAAAGGTTTGCTGCGTTTATAAAGCGCCTATGTCTTGAGGTTGTTCAGTATGATGCGATTTACTTTCTATGTGTGATTTCATTGGACAGGAATCACGGGACTGATTTCTCTACTTTAGACAATGACCATAGACAAGAAAGTCTAATAAATATATAGTGACTGCAGACTGAAGGAAAGTAGTGGAGTAAAAGTACCGACACAGCACTAAACATGTACTCAAGGGAAAGTAAATGTCCACATTTTTAAAACTACTCAATAAATTACAATTCCTGAGGAAAAACTACTCAATTACAGTAGTCTGAGTATTTGTAATTAGTTACTTTACACCACTGCTAATAATGTAACGTGATTCTTCTAAAAATATAAACATCTGTAAAACTACAGTAAACATTTTAATACTGAAACATTTCTTTTAGTTCACTTTATTCATATACATTGTATGAAACTTTAGTAAAGAATAATTTAAGGCTCTTAGAGTAGAAAACAAGTCAAAAAGTTTCATCTTTTACAAACTGCCTCCCCCATGCGGCGAGGTGTTGTATTGCAGGTGCCAGACTGAGATGACCTAAGATGAACACACAACCCCTTTTCTCTTTTTCCATCCGTACAGCTCTCCATGATTTCTGTATCCTCTCAGCCCAGTTCTCAAACACTCACCACAGCCAAAGATGAGCTCAGGGCTTACAAACTACAGATTGACTCTGTGCAGAGGGAGATCGAGAGGCTCAAGTCACTGGTACGTATTTGAACATCACAGAAGAGTTCGATTTTTACATTCCTGTGAATAACAGATGTTCTCTCTGTGATTGCAGAACTTGCAGCTGGAGGCTCAGGTGGAGGAGGCCGAGTGTCACTCCAACTCCCATACAGAGACGTACCAGGATCAGGTTCTGGTTCTCAAGTCTCAGCTTGATGATCTGAGGAAGGTAATGTATAAAACACTTCAGACAAAAGAGTAATCAACGAATGTTTATTATAATGAAGAAATAATTAAAACTTTGAAACTTTGCAGATCTTTTACTCTCTCAAAGTGTCGGTTAAATCTTTTAAAACTGTATTTTCAATAATTCCAGCTTCACTTCCTGCAAACCCTATGTATGTTTGAAACAAATTTGCATAAGTCAGTCTGTGGTCTTCATTTGCTGCCTGCGCACAATGTAATCTACCCTCAAACACTGTAGCTGAAGCATGTCAGAGTTTGGTTTGTGTTGTTGACATGTTGAGAAGACTTTCTCAGGATAAGCATTAAAGATTAAAGTTATACTCAGCACAGCAGGTCAGATTTGCACTAGTATGCAAAAAAAAAAGAGAAGAAATATATAAAACCTCTCCTCCTGATCCTAAAGTACATATAATAGACATGTATAGACTCATATATCAAGCAAAGATATAGTAGTATTAAAAATGATCAGAACGTTCTGTTATTGATTACTCACCCTCATGTCATTACAATCCCCTGAGCCTTCGTTTCATCTTCAGAACACAAATGAAGATATTTTAGGTCTTTCTGGCCCTCTATAGACAGCAAGGGTCATGAGACGTCCAGAAAATGAAACCAAAAACATTGTCAAAACGTTCCATGTGACGACAGTAGGTCAAGAGTAATCATACGAAGCTCCAAGAACACCTTTTGTTTACCAAAAAGAACTTCAAAATCAGTTTAAAAACTTTGTTTGCAAACACTTGCAGTTGGCATCGTCAAAGTGCACATTTACCATTACTACTAAAGAGTAAAGCATCGTATTGCTTTTAGCAAAAGTGCACTGGGACCTGACACGGCTGCAGGGAGGACATATAGGCTTTTATTTAATCTAAAATATCTTCGTTTGTGTTCTGAAGATGAATGAAGGTCTCAGGGGTTTGGAACGAAATGAGGGTGAGGAATTAATCACTACACTGACTACGCTGAAAAAAATGTTGTCTGCAAAACTGTTGCAAACAATTTATTTGTGTTGAATTTAAACAAACAAATTAAATTTGATAATGTTCAACTTTTTCTTTAAATTCAGCCCAAATAAATTGTTTACAGCCACTTAACGTAAGAAATTGAGTAAATCCAAGTTATCAGCTTTGAATAATTGTTTTCAGTGTAATCCTTCACGTGGCTGACTCCTACCCAATACATTTTCACAACTAGATCGAAACTAACATAAAAAAAAGTCTAAAAATAAATGTAAAATACTCAAAGCCAATGCCAAGCACGGTAGATAAATGCAGATAAATCTTGACACAGTGGCCCAAAATGTAAAACCCACTAACTCATTATTTTAGTTGCATTCATCAGGCCGTTGTTTTGATATATCCACAAACTGGGTGTCTAACGCTATCAGTCTTTCTGTATGATTTGCAAATACCTTTTAGTAGCTTTCAGTTTTGAAAAGAGCACCAAAGCCACAGTGCTGATAGAGACGGCAGTCAATTAAAACAGAGCAGATGTGACACAGATATAAAACATGCTCTTAAAATGTGTTCTAGAGATGTGTTTTTAAAGACCGTATAGCGTGTGGTGAGCTGTTGTTGAAGGGCGTTAGACAAGTCTTCATCGTTACTCTCTATCTTGGGTAACTTTTTGTGTCGTGACAAATGCCTTCACCCCCTGTTTCCTTTTTGAGGCCGCACTTTTATGTTTATATTTGTCCATCTTTTAATGTGTAAGTCGCTAGCAATCAACCTCTCACACTGTGGTTTTTAAATACATTCGGCCACCGCTACAAGGCATTTGCAAAGATGCAGAGACACTGCAAATCTACAGCAGCGGTGGGGTGCAAATATTAATGCACACAAGAAATCACTCTACGGTATGCAGACAAAAAAAAATGTATGAAAATCTATGGCCGCAAAGCATCTGGAGCTGAAACTCAGATATGGAAGTGGCCAACTGGTTTCTGACAGGTGCTATATGAGCAGCAGACCAATCACAGTAGACTGGGAATTATCTGACCAATCAGAGTGGACTTCGCTCTCAAATTGAAGACCCTAAATGAACCATTTTAACATCTGAGAGAAAAGAGCTGATGCTGCAGTGTGTTTTATGACAAAACTGTTTGAGAAAACATTGAGATCTATTATAGGACATCCCAGAAGTCTTTAAAGTTAAACCACACACTCACACTTGACTTAATATTTCTCTCTTCAGCAAATCACTCAATACAGTCAGGAATATCAGGAGCTCCTGGCCAGCAAGATGTCTCTGGACGTGGAAATCACCGCCTATAAGAAGCTCCTGGACAGCGAGGAGAACAGGTGAGCAGGTTCGACATGAACACAGTAGATTTTCTTCACTCTTGAGTCTCATTGTATATGTGTCATGGGTCAGGCTGAAGTCTGGAGGAGGCGTCACTGTGCACATGTCCAAGTCTGTGCTCGGAGGAGGAGCTGGAGGTCTGGGTGCTGGTGCTGGAGGCGCAGGTCTGGGTGGAGGTGCCGGTCTGGGTCTTGGAGGTGGATTTGGGCTGGGTGGAGGTCTTGGAGGAGGTCTAGGTGGAGGTCTTGGAGGAGGTCTGGGTGGAGGTCTTGGAGGAGGTCTAGGTGGAGGTCTTGGACTGGGACTCGGTGGAGGACTGGGCTTTGGAGCAGGAAGCTCCTTCGGTGCAGGAAGCAGTTTCATGTCCTCCAGCCTGAGCAGCAGTGGCTGTAAGTGTCCAGAAATGTCCACACATTCACACAGTCAGCTCCAAAGGTCTGAGGGCACACTCGCATTCTGATTTTAATTAGGATTTAAAGATATAATTTGCTAAATTATTCGTCAATTCTTTGGTTTTAAATGATGTAAACAATAAATGAACTTTAACACTGTGTGTTTATAACCTAAAAAAAAGGGCTGATGGTAAAATTATTCGCCCTCCTGTAGAATGTCCCAAGTGATGTTTAATGGAGAGAAGATTTTTAAACACATTCATTCATTCATTTTCTTGTTGGCTTAGTCCCTTTATTAATCCAGGGTCGCCACAGCGGAATGAACCACCAACTTATCCAGCATGTTTTTTATGCAGTGGATGCCCTTCCAGCTGCAACCCATCTCTGGGAAACATCCATACACACTCATAACACTACGGACAATTCACCTATACCACATGTCTTTGGACTGTGGGGGAAACCGGAGCACCCGGAGGAAACCCACGCAACCACGACGAGAACATGCAAACTCCACATAGAAATGCCGACTGACCCAGTCAAGGCTCAAACCAGCAACCTTACTGTGAGGCGAACGTGCTACTCACTACGCCACCGTGGCTCCCTTTTAAAACACATTTTTAAACTATTTTTATTAAGTTTAAAGAACTTTTCTTTTGTCTTCGCCATGATGACAGTAATTTATATTTCACTAGTTATTCAACAAGATATTAGTATGCAGTTTAAAGTGCGTTTTAAAGGCTTAATTGATAATTAGGTTAATTAGGCAAGTCATAGGAGTCCAACATGTGTTTGTTCTGTAACCAATCGAGAAAAAAAATGTAATACTAGAAATACTGATCTTAAAGTTTGTTTAAAAAATAATATAGGAAATACTGTTTAAAATTCCTTGCTCCATTAAACATTTTAAAAAGGATAAAAATATCACAATGGGTAATAATTTTGCTTTTAACTGCATATATAATTCTGTTTCTAAACATTTAATTTAATATTACTAAAAATCACATACATTTTTATTTTATTCAGTAATAAAAATGTAGAGAAATAACATTCTATTTCTATATTAATAAAAATGCAGACTTATAGTCCTATAGTCTTTAGGTTTGTGTTCGCATCGGTTGATGTGCTGCTGTCAATCAAACCTTCATCTTTTTACTTCATCTTCACTCTGATTTCTCTGCTGATAAATACAGTCTCATCTGTTTTGCAATGAAATGAAACTCATCTCGTAAAACTGAACAAATGTCATGCTTTAGTCACACTTTCCGTTGTTTTTCAGTGTCGTCCACTGTTTACTGAAGACTCTCAGCCTCCACTTATGAGGTTGTTTATTCATCAGCAACACCTCCATCAGTTCACACTCGTCCAACGCGACACCACAAACATCTACAATGACAACGAACATCCATTGTGTTATGATCTTCACCGAGGCTCAAAATTCTGTCTCTGTTTTTTCAAAATTGTGTTTCCTTGCATCACTTCCTGCTTCAATAAAAAATTTTATCCATCCTGGTTATTATAAACACAGTGGTCTTGAATCTTTTCATGTTAACAATCAATCAAATATTAAATTAAATAATTATGTTTGTAATAATAATAAAGTATATAAAATGTATTTGTAACTTAAATCAAAAAAATATATTTTACATATTGGTAAATATGTAAATATAAAAGAAAAATTATTGAATAAATAACAAAATAAATAAAAATAAGTTTAAAAATAAATTTGTAAAAAAAGCAATAAAATATGTATTAAAAAGTATAAATTGCTTTGTTAAAAATCACCAAATGTCTAAATAATAAATATCTTCTACGTTTAAATTTTTTTAAAATATATTTTATACTTGTTTTTTAATTAAATATGTATGTCAAAGCAATTGAAGTGTACATATAAATATATATGAGGTGTATAACAATATATGTGTGTGTGTGTGCATGTGTATATATATATATATATATATATATATATATATATATATATATATATATATATATATATATATATATATAATGTTTTCTACATATTGAAAAATATAGAGATATACTTTAAACTTGTAGAAATCCAAACTATACATGCAAAATAATATTGGAGTTAAAATGAAAATGTTTAAAAGTAAAAAAATTTTTTATAGAAAAATATGTTATATATACTGATAAATCTATATTGGTTTGAATGTATGAAAAATGTAAAATATGGAAAGGTTTAAAAAAATAATTAAAACTTTTATTTTTAAAAAAATACACCAATAAGTCAAAATTGCAAACTAAAAATATATATAAAAAATAAATAATATGGTTTGATGCATAAAATAATATAAAATGTATAATTGGTTCATGTCAAAATGTAGAGATAAGGTGTATAAAATATATATAATTTTTAAATAAATATAAAGATGTGTTTTGCATATAGTTATGCTTACAACTATAGCCTATCATTATTATTTCATATTTAATTAGAAAAAAGTTTGAAAATCTTAAAAATGCAAATTGTCATCTACTCCCCCTTATGAACTTAACATTAGATTATAAAACCTCATTTCAGAATGAAGATGTCGCCTATTACAGCTTAATTGTATTAAGAAAAAGCTGCAAGAAGTTAAAAAAGTGGAACAAGCATACCCACACACCACCTACAGACCTAGATGACAAATGTCAAAAACCCTAAACAATGAACCATTCTCTTAGCCAAGAAAAGTCACCATTGCAGACATAAACAAGCCTTCATTAGTTTTAGCAGACTTTCAGCGTTCGTCAGTTCATTATCAAACCCGATCACTAAACTTTTTAGAAAGACAGGGTTTTTTTTACACTTTGAAATCACACTCTTGTCTGCGTTTTTGAGAAAACAGCGTGTCCTGAAATGATTCTCCACAAATCCGCGTTTCTCACCGAACGCTAATGAACGAACCCCACTTGAAAGCTTTGACATTTGGACTTTGAAGTATGAGTTTGAGATCATCTTCTGGTGTGTATCTGTGGTTTTCTTGGTGGTCGCTGGTCTCTTCTTTTCACCGGTGTCCGGCTTGATGCTGCGCGGATGTGGTTTGATTCAGTTTGAAACAGGAAACGCGCGCGCGCTCTCGTTCTGCGCGCTCATCATTAGTCCTTCACTCAACCGTAAGCTTTAAATCCATCTGACTGAGGAAGATGGACAGCCATGATCGATAAAGGTAATATTAATGCGCTTTGTAATTCAACACATGATTATGAGACAAGTATTATTCGCTTTGAATGAGACAACAACTTTTCGGTTGTCATTGTAAAGAGAATAATATCTTTAATAATAATAATAATGTTTTTTTTAAGGTGTCAGATTTTAATTAAAAAAGGCCGATTAGTAACAATACTTCCCCAGCTGATTTATTATGAAAAGCAAAAAGAAAAAAAGGAATATTTAGCCCAGTTTTATAAAATGTTATATGTTTACATATGAATATAAGGTGGTTAATGTGACCCTGGAACATAAACCAGTCAAAAGGGTCCATTTTTCTGATATTTTGATTTATACATAATGTGAAAGCTGAAAAATCTCTATACTGAGAAAAGAAATTGTACAAATGAAGTAGCCTAGCACTTACCTAGCAATATATTACCAATCAAAAATGCGTTTTTGAGATATTCATGGAAAGACATTTACACATGATCTCTATGGAACATGATCTTTACTTAATATCCTAATGGTTTTTGTCAAAAAAGAAAAATAATAATTTGATATTCAATTTCATTTTAGCTATTGCCAAAATATACTTTGCCGTGAATATTGACGTGTCCAAATATGCACAAATTTGCACACATTTTTCGCACAAAATTCATGAAGTCAGATACAGAATTCTTGTTTTTCTTTTCTCGTAATTTCTTTTGGACATAAATTAGCCAAAGGTTTTTTTTGTTTTGCTTGTTTTGTTTTTTTTTTACAGAGGGGTGTAATTTTTTTTTTTTTTTTTTTTTACAGAGGGGTGTAATCTTTTTGTTTGTTCATTAGTTTTTTTTACAGAGGGGTGTAATTCATTATTTTTATTTTTATTTTTTTTACAGAGGGGTGTAATCTTTTTGTTTGTTTGTTCGTTTTTTACAGAGGGGTGTAATCTTTTGTTTGTTTGTTTGTTTTTTTACAGAGGGGTGTAATCTTTTGTTTGTTTGTTTGTCTTTTTAACAGAGGGGTGTAATCTTTTGTTTGTTTGTTTTTTTACAGAGGGGTGTAATTTTTTTGTTGTTGTTTGTTTTTTACAGAGGGGTGTAATTCTTTTTTAGTTTGTTTGTTTTGTT
>CAIGQQ010008883.1:2059687-2117925 GCA_903798035.1 Danio albolineatus
TACAGAGGGGTGTAATTCTTTTTTAGTTTGTTTGTTTTGTTACAGAGAGGTGTATTTTTTTGGAATACTGCCAACAGCCAGAAAACTATACTTGTTTTAATAATAAAACGTTATTTTTAAATGATGCATGAAAGAACATTTCCCTCATCAGAATCCCTCATAATATATGACAAATGCTTTTGAGATTTATGGCTCAATGTGGGAGAAAAAAAGGTCGCGCTTTACAATCAGGTTGTGTTAGTTTAGGTTAGTTAATGCATTTACTAACATGAACAAACAATGAACAATACATTTATTACAGCATTTGTTTATGTGAGTTAACATTAGTGAATGAAAATAAAGTCATTCACTGTTAGTTCGTCAACTCACGGTGCATTCACTAATGTTAACAAGCATGAATTTGGATGTTAATAATACATTATTAAATGCTGAACTATGACTATGCTGTACAAGTGCTGTTCGTAATCAGTTCATGTTAGTAAACACATTAACTAGTGAAACCTTATTGTACAAAAAAACTCCTTCTGAGAAAAGTCTGAATTATGATTAAAGTCTACAGGCACAAATTGAAAAATTACAGTAAAAGAAACACTTAGAGGTGTGTTTTGAATCTTTTCTTTTTATCAGACAGAACAATCACAATGGAAAGCCAAAAGAAAAACATTGGTTACATAAGAAGCATCCTGTGGTTCAGTAACTTTTGACAAACTCACGTCATCAAAAACATCAAATTGTCATACTTAATAATAATGATCTTATCTAGTAATGTTCTCCTATCTCATCATCATCTGTTATTATTTTGTACCATTGTGTAAGAGCTGTGAGAACGGTATATGTGTGGTCATTATTAGATAACACGCTGATATGTTCTTCTCAATAAATGCGTGTGAAAAGCGTCTGTTGTTTGGAGAGGACATCTTTTAGACTTGTTGTTGTTGTTAAAGGCATGAGTTGGATCCAGAATCAGACAGGAATTCTGCTCGCCATCATTTCTGTGGCCTGTCTGGCTTGTGCTGTTGTCATCTGTCTGTGCTGCAGGAAGAGGTCTAGTAAGTGTTTTGACATTTACCATGTTTTCACTTTGGAAAAAGTACTCAGTTTTTCCTCTGCTGTGGGTTTTATTGGTTCTTGACTGTTCGTTGAATTCTTCTTTTACTTGCTTTTGTCTTCTAATGTAGCTGTGTTTTTTTATTTCTAGATATACAGCAAGCGGATAATGACCTCTATGACCAAGATGGGTTGTAAGTCTGAGTGATTTATTTTTATTTATTTATTTATTTTGTCTATTTAGAAATTTGAATGTAAAATGTTGTTTATTGATGTACGGGACGGGTCAAAGACTACTCATTTTAGTAATTGCATCAAATTTACAAAATAAGCATCTACTGCTTACTAACTTTTGTATAAAACTTAAATGGCAAAATAACCTTCCATCATCGTTTGCCGTAATATTACGTAAACTGGAAACAATAATCAAAAAGTGACATTTTAATAAAGGTTTTTTTTTTATTAAATAAAATGAAATTAAAAACGTTTCTGTTTAATGAAGATTGGAACAGGTCATCAAGTGATTCTTATCGCTAAAGGGACAGTTCGCCTAAAAATGAAAATTCTGTCATCATCCTTTACTTGTCACGAATCAGTTTGAGTTTCTTTCATCTGTCAAACACAAAAGATATTTAAAAGTATGTTGCAAACCGGTAACCCTTGTCAATGGTTTTCAGCAGTCTTCTTTTGTGTTCAACGGAAAAAAAGCAACTCATAAAGGCTCCCTTTAATGTCACTGACAAGTTCTTTTCTGTAAATAAAACACTTTTACGCTGATTGACAATAGTCAGTTGGGCTGCACAATAAATCGTTTCAGCATCGATATCGCAAAGTGTGCATCTGCAACAGTCACATCGCAAGAGATACAATGATGACTCTGGATTATAGTTAAGCAAGAATTTTATTTACTGTATTTATATGAAATTTGTATGATTTATGCAAAAGAAAAACCTTGATTTTAGTCCAAATATGTACATTTTCAGAATCTGATTTTTCTAATATTGTGTAGTCCTAGTAATCAGTGTCTTCTGAAAGTGTCGGTAATCTGAAAAAATAATTAAATTAAATTCATCTTTATTTCAATGGCGCTTTTACAATGTAGACTGTTTGTCAAAGCAGCTTAACATAGAGGTTCTAGTAAATTGACACTGTTAGTCCAGTTTTCAGAGTCGCTTTACCTAGATTTTCCTGTGTAAAAATAGTACATTGAGTACATCCCATTTTGAAAATGAATATTTGTGTCCATTTCCCAGTGAATATAGGCAATGTATTTTGGTCCACTTAAACAAAACACGTTTATTAAACAGATATATTTATTCAAATAACATTTTAGTCACCAAACATATTTAGAAACCGAAATAAAATACAGTTAAATTCAAGCTAAATATTGCAAATCAAATACAACCTGCAAAAATTTCAACTAAATGTTCAAAGTTTCTTCTTCTCTTCATTTTTCCTCTTTTTGTAAATGTAATATTTGTTTCTATAACATAAATTTGGGTGTACTCGTTTTTGGACCATTATCAGAAGTTAAGCTCCAGATTTAGCTCCAGTATTGACTAATATAACGTATAAGCACAAATATAAGATTTTATAGCTATCTATTAAAACCCTGAATTTAAAGATAGATTAGTGAGGGGTGTACTTGCATGTGCTGAGCGCTCGATATACAGTTGAAGTCCAAATGATTAGTCCTCCTGTAAAAAGTGCAAATATATATAGAGTTAAGTTACTAATACCAGATACTGTGTAATAAAACAGCTAAACTCTCCAATTTAATCAATCAAATTTCAACAATTGCTAAAAACAGTAGAGCAACACTGATATCACAATATATGAACGAGATTCATTCTAAAACATGTCCTTTTGTTTCAGTGAACGAAGCAGTACACCTGATAGCAAACAACCTCCAACAGGTAAACAACGTCCCCTTTCAACCCATTTTGAAGGGGAAATAAGCTTCTTTAGTGACATTTGGTTTCAGTGTTTTACTTACAAGACACTTAGTTCAACAGTTTTCTGTGAAGTGAGGATTTTACACTGTATACCTGTGAACTTCTGAAGCAATCATAAAGCAGTAGATGATGAACGCGTAACGTCTGTTGAGTGTGTGCAACCAGCTGACATTCAGGTTTGATTTCTATGTCTTTCAGTGTTAAGATCACTGCAGACACAAAGCGAGACTCCTTCAACCTCAAGGTGACATTCATTTTCTGTTATTTTTTACCTTTATATTTACGGCAGCGTCATAGTTTAATTTCTGATGTGAGGGCTAACTGTTGTTTCGGAGGATGCGATGATTTCTTAAAAACCGCCGTCTTTGCTGAATGATTGTAACAGAATGTTTCTGTCATGCTAAATGTATTTTTTCAGACATTTGATGGCAAACAGGTCCATGAAAAGTAAGAATTTTTAGTTTAAACTTTAGATTTAACACAAATGACTGTAAAGGAATGAATCAGTATTCTGACCCAATCATTTAAATGAACTGTTTCACTGCAGATGAAATGCCCTGGAGCTACCAGAACCTTCCACATGGTAAGAGTCACTCTTATGGCCATCATAAAGCAAGACGTTGAGAATATGGTGAAGAGAAAATGATCATCAGCATATTCAGACAGTTGATTTGATTACATTAGGAGTTGAAAACTCTTTTTTTTGTATTACAAGTTATTTTTTATGCTGTGTATGCAAATAGAGCATTGTTTAATTTAATATGTGCTTATTTGCACATTTCTAGCACGAGTCACTTCGTTTTTCGTTGTTGTTGTTCTGTATTTTGAGGGTTTAACAAAGCGAAATGTTCCACTCTACAAAACTGCATGTGATTTTTGTTTGTGTCTGTTTACAGGGATTTTGCAGAATATTTTCTAATCAAAAGAGATTCCCAAAATCCAATCTGTAAAAGCATTTGACTACACTGTTGACAATTTCAAACACAACAAAATTGTTCGTAACATTCATATGCACACATATGATATATGCTGTTTAATGGAAATAAGATTTTTAACACATTTCTAAATATAATAGTTTTAATAACAAATTTTTAATAACTGATTGTTTATCTTTGTCATGATGACAGTACATAATATTTTACTAGATATTTTTCAAGACACTTCTATACAGCTTAAAGTGACATTTAACACTTAACTAGGGTAACTAGGCAATTTGCTGTATTATGATGGTTTGTTCTGTAGACAATCAATAATATAATAATAGTATAATAATGGCGGTTCATTCCACTGTGGCGACCCCGGATTAATAAAGGGACTAAGCCGAAAAGAAAATGAATGAATGAATAGTATAATAATAATAATAATAATAATCAAATAATATTGACCTTAAAATAGTTTTTATCCTAGCCAAAATAAAACAAATAAGACTTTCTCCACAAGAAAAATATTATAGGAAATATTGTAAAAAGAATTTCTTGCTCTGTTAAACATCATTTGGGAAATATTTGAAAATGAAAAAAATAAATAAAATAAAATAATCACAGGTGGGTGAATAATTTTGACTTCAACTGTATATATGTTCATAATTGTGTTTTTAAAAGATAATATAATATAAACAGTAGTCAATATCTGAAGTGAATCAAACCTTTCATCAAAGGTGTCCTTTCATCAATTGGATTTGGGGCATCTCTTTTTATCAGGAAATATTCTGCAACAAAAATCGACATATAACATGCAGTTTTGTAGAGGCTCTGTTAAACCCTCAGAATATGGATAAGAATAATCAGTTTGGTGTGTTGCTAAAGTGAAGACTCCTGGAAAAAAACTCAGGATGTAATAATATAGTATAATTAAAAAAAAAATACATCTATTGTAATTAAAGTCTACAAACACAAATTGATAAAGTGCAACAAAATAAACACTAAACACTGTATTTTGAATGGTTTTCCCATTAGACAAAAAAAAAATTGAGCCTAAATTGATAGTTCGACGAAAAAAATAAAACAAATACATTTAGTCTGTATTCTCATAAGGCATCATTTATAAATATGAGCATACAGCCTAATAATGCCTGTTTTTCTTTCTGCAGCTGAAAACGGCATCTTGGAAGCAACATATGTGTACGTGTTATTTTATATATAAAAATATGTTTGTTGAAATTAATCAAAGACTTAAATTAAGTTTTGCTTCTTTAAAAAAAATAGACTATGCCATATTTAATATTCATACTTGCTTTTTATTTTTATAGGGACCCAATTCCAAATCCACTTTATGCAAACGAAGGTAAATGTGCCGTTTGTCACTGTCTGATGCAATTGTTGCAAACGCATCACTGTCTTCACTTCACAGGAAAAATGAGGTCAAGTGACATTTCACACCGAATGTAAAGCCACAGGTCACACACACAACTGAAAACGATGGCATTACAGTGATGCAGATGTTTTTAATGAAATGTCACATTCCCCAGATACAGAGAATTTGGACACAGGAACGTACGAAAATGTTTTTCCAACAAAGGAGGTGCAACACGATTCAGGTTGGTGTTTTCTTGGTTCTAGTTTAGAAAACTGTATTTGTAACCGCTGTACGCAAACAAATGCTGGGTTGTTGTATCACAATGTTGAGTCAAAACTCGACAAACCGAACTTTGGGTTCCTTTAAACATGTATATATCTTATATATATGAGCCAATATTGGGTTATAACAACATAATATTTTAACTTTTTTTTTTACATTTTACATTAACATGAGCAAATGCTGTTGCTATAACAGTACCAAAAGCACCTTCCACTCAAGAAGTTTCAATGCTGCATTTGTTGGTTTGTGTACATGTTGTGGTCATGTATGTTTGCTTGATCAGTCAGGACAGAGCTTTAGGTTTTACTGATAAACCTGCTGTGCAAGTAACGTTAGTAACCTTAGTAAGAGAATGTTTTCTGTATTGTGTTTGTCAACAGACGTAGTGAATCAAAAACAGTTTTCCAAGATTGGGTGCTGTTCAATAGTTTAAGGACGGCTTTGATGAAAGGTTTTGATGCACTTCAAAGGTTTCACTACTGTATATATTATGAAAAATATAATTAAGACTATTTAAAAAATTATATATATATATATATATATATATATAAAATCACACACAGCTGAAGTCAAAATTATTCACCCTCCTGTGAAATTTTTTGCTTTTTAAATATGTCCCACATTTAACAGAGCAATGATTTTTTTTTTCCTGGAGAAAGTCTTGTTTGTTTTATTTCGGCTAAGATAAAAGCAGATTTAAAAGGTCAGTATTATTTGCCCCCTTAAAAGAATCTTTTTTTTTTTGATTGACCATAGAACAAACAACTGTTATACAGTGACTTGCCTAAACCTAGTTAAGCTTCAAATGTCACTTTAAGCTAAAAACTGGTATCTTGAAAAAATATACAGTAAAATATTATGTACTGTCATCATGGCAAAGATGAAAGAAATCAGAAATTAGTTCTTAAAACTTGTTTAGAAATGTGTCGAAAATAAAGTCTTCTTTCTATTAAACAGAAATTTAGGAAAAATACACAGGCTGACTTGCACACACATGTATGCACAAATGGATTCTATGAACAATTTTGTTGTGTTTGAACTTGTCAACAGATAGCTACGATTATGAAAACTCGGACTTTTTGGCAAATCAAGAGGTGGAAGGTAAAATACTTGCATACTTGTTTGAGTTGATAATATTTTTGCACTAATAATTCACAAGACCAACACTCATTTTCCTTTTTTTTTGTACAGAAGAATCAGACTACGTGAACAATCCATAGGAAACGTTCCTGTCAGAGAATGAAACAAGTCTAATTTTCACATGTGTTCTGATGTCTGTCTGTCTGTTTGTGTTTACTGTTAATTTAAAGTTGAATAAAAGCTTCTACTATACTTTGAAGTCAACTACAGTTCAGTGTGGAAAGTTGCATTCAGAGTCAGTAAAGAAATATGTGACAAAGATTTTTTTTTTTTTTTTTTTTTTTTTTTAATTGAGGTGATGAGGCAGACATGTTTGGTGTCTACATCTGTTTATTCATAAAGCATTGTGCCCCAAGCTCGAAAATAAAGCTCTAAACTTTAGATTGCTCTGCTTTTCTATTTCTAACATCCGGTAAAACTGAAAAACTCTGAAAAAGCTGAAAATCTAAATGTGTTGGGACCAAAAAAACAGCACCTTTAAAAACAAAAAGGTTCAAAAACGACCAAAAAGATTTTGTACATTTTTATTGCTGCAACTGGTTTTATTTGACATTTGAGAGTATAAAAGTCTTGTGTGTTGTGGTTAGTGATAATAAGCATTACTTTAGCTTGCATCAGGGGTGGCCGTCTTTCTGCAGAGTCTCCCCAACAGACCAGCCATCTGCAGCAGAGAGTTCACTCCTTCTGCCACTTTCATATGCGTGTAGCCGATTTCCTGGACAAGCAAAACACTTGATTTCAATGATAAAACTATACATGCTGCTTTCATTTTTTTATATCAAACTAACTAACATCATATGAACCAAATATAAAACCCAAAGATACCTCAAATGCTTCTTAACTTTTAAGTTTCTTTTTTCCAGCTGAACACTAAAGATGATCTGAAGAATGTTAGGAACCAAAAAAATACTAATACAGAAACAAAAAAGTACTAATACAGGAGTCAACCTGTAACCATTTTCAACATACTTCAGAAAACGTGCGTGTAAACTGAAGAAGAAAATTTTGTTTGAACATCTCGTCACTACACTTATTATTCACGTTTTAAAATTATACAAACTAAATGCTTAAAAATTAAATACACCATTCGACAAAAGTCTTTTCCCAAGTTTAGGAACAAAAATAATAACTTGACTTCTAGTTGATCATTTGGTATCAGAAGTGACTTATATGAAAGGCAAAGACCTTTAGATTACACTTATTTTACCAAAATAAAATATGATCATGTCTTGATTTTTAATTAATTAGCACAGTAAGGTCTGACTTTGATTAGACAAAAGGGTCTCTTAACAGAAATAATGTACAGTATAGAATATAAAGTCATGGTGCAGTGGAAAAATGATTAATATTGTGCATGACTCCCATGAGCTTGGAGGACTGCATCCATACATCTCTGCAATGACTCAAACAACTTATTAAAAAAGTCATCTGGGATGGCAAAGAAAGCGTTCTTGCAGGACTCCCAGAGTATATCAGGATTTTTTGGATTCATCTTCAATGCCGCCTCCATCTTACTCCAGAAATGCTCAATAATGTTCATTTCTGGTGACTGAGTTAGCCAATCCAGGAGCGCCTTGACCTACTTTGATTCAGGAACTTTGATGTAGAGGCTGAAGTATAAGACGGAGTGCTATCCAGCTGAAGAATTTGCCCTCTCTTGTGGTTTATAATTGGCACAATTGTCTTGATACCTCAGGCTGTTGATGTTGCCATCCACTGCAGATCTCTTGCACACCCCCACACTGAATGTAACCCCAAAAACATATCTTTTCCTTCACCAAACTTGACAGATTTCTGAGAATCTTGAGTCCATGCGAGTTCCAGTAGGTCTTCTGCAGTATTTGTGATGATTAGGATGCAGGTCAACAGATGATTCATCAGAAAAATTTACGTACTGCCACTTTTCCAAATGATCAACTAAAAGTCAAGTTATTATTTGTTGCTTTTACAACTGGGATCGACAACAAAACACTTGTCAAGTAGTTTGTGCATATGATTTACAGTGTTCATATAATTCAGGTTTAAAAGAAATAAGTTATTATTGTAACTTATTTAAAAAATGCCACCCGTTAGGCACACACAGTTAATGTGTGTGTGCGCGTGTTTAATCTGACAATGTAACTTTTTTAATTTCATGAAAAATACTTGATTTATCATTTTGAAATAGGTGGTGCCGTGTATCTCATTTTATAATTTGTGGTATTTATGATTGGATGAAACAAATCTGTGTGAAATCACAAAATAACACATGTATATAAAAAACATTAACAAGCATTTTTGACTTGCTACTCTGTGCAACTTTTTAAAACTGACCCAAAGGTTAAAGCAAATGAAAGTTCTTTACAGGTGAAAGGTACCTTAATATATTCCAGCTTCAGATATTCTGCCATCTGAAAGGTCTTACAGACTCTGAAGATGTTTCCGATGATGTCCTCTGGTGAATATCCCAGAGACCAAAGCTGCTCGATAATCTGCAGAAACACACATCGTTTCTCTCTCATTCAGTGTTTATAATTGTTGAATATTTTCCAAGAGTGAATGTTTAATGGTACCTTGTAGGCTTCATCGATGTTGGCATTGACACAGTGTTCCAGCATGCTTTTCACCAGCAGAGGATGAGGCTCGTCACACACCTGCACACAAAACAACGTTTACACCTCACTGATACATGTTAGTGTGTGTGTGTTACCTCTGGCTCACACTGTGATTTTTAACAATCAGACATATGAAGACGATTTTCATGTTAGACTGAGTGCCAACCAATACACGGCAAAAGCACACGACTGAAAACTCATCCAGTGTTTGAAGTCTTCCATCCACAACACATTCACTATCCCACATTCTGACATGATTCAGAGCAAACATAAACAATCAGCTGTGGTCATTTTGCTCACATTATCGCTTAATAATAAAACCAGAAGAAAGAAAAATCTGTTTGGACATTTCCCTGCAGTGGTTTGAAGCCGTCACGCTGATCGCATCATCAGATTTGGTGCTCATATTAGTTCTTAGTTTAAAGCTCATCATAGCTAAAGCCACACTGCAGGAAAGTGTCTGATAAAGCTCTGGCAGTCTCGAAAAATTTCAGAGGGAAAATTTTATGGCAAGGTCCATTAATCGGCTAACGGTGAACATGTCAAACCAACGATTAAAGACTACAGATTAGGATATTGGAAAAATCTGATACTGCGAGGAGTAGTTTCATAAGCTAGTTTAACAGTTTTCTAAGCAGGATTCGGGTACAGAATTTGAATAATCACATTGTAAAAAAAAAAAGCTTTTCTTTGACTCTCTTCTAGTGCAAATATCAATTCTTAGTTCAAGTAAAATATTGTGTTTTCACTTTCAGTAGAAATAAACCAAACTTCAGAATTTTTCCTTAAAACAAATAAAATAATATTCCAGTGGGCTAAGTAAAATTATCTTTGTTTTTGCTTTGAAATGTAAATATTTGCACTAGAAACGAGAAAAATGATACGTAGGGAAAAGAATTCCATAAATTGTAGAAATAATAGTATACAAATCATCTTTGTTACTCCAAACATAATGTCTTGTGCCCAAATGTTTTAAACTCTTTTAAAATTCTCAGAGTCACACCTTAAAAACACAAGCAAATGATAAACTTTTATCCTATTATAGGTAAACTTACAACTGACTTTACAAATCAGATGCGTTCCTGGTCAACTATGATTCTGACTCAACATTGCAGATCTCGCAATGCGACTATTGTGGATGCGCACACTGTGATATCGACGCTGAAGCGATATATTGTGCAGCCCTACCACAGATTTTAGCCTAAGATTACAGGAGTCTTTTAGAGTTTCCCAAATTGGTCTCAGATGACCAAAGAGTGTGAGCAGCATTTTAGATATATATTTTTTAAAATACAACACAGCCAGAAATACCTTGAACACATTTTCACTGTTGATGTAACCAAATCCAGAATTAGTCGACTGCAAGTTGTTCAGAGCCTAGGTAAGAAAATAAAACATAAACATTATTAAGCAAAAAAAACAAAAATTTTAAAAATTTTAAAAACTTGACCATATAATTCCAAGTAATAAATTCATAGTTAAATAAGCATTATATATTTTTTTAAAAGTGTTTATTTGAAGTAAATGTTTGAATTGATTGTATGAGTGTTCCCAGTGGACTGGACTGACCTGTCTCATGTCTCCTTGAGCAGTGAAGATGATGGCCTCCAGGCCGTCATTGGTGACTTGCAGGTTCTCCTTCTCCACCACCTCTGTCAGACGCATCATGATCTGTTCGTCTCGCAGTTTGCTGTAACGTAGCACAGCACAACGTGACTGGATGGGCTCTGAAACAGAATAACAGGACAAAATGAAAATAAAAATCTGTATTCTGTTCAGGGTTTCTGCAGGTTCATGAGGGTAACCTTAGAGTTATAGGGCTCCATAAAGACATCTCAAGTTGTAATAGACACACTTTACAAAAAGAAAATCTTATTCCTATTTATTCTCATTATGTTTCATTCATTTTACGAAAAAAATATTAAATTAGCTCCAAAACGTTCAAATATAGAAATAACTGCACTTTCTGTTCACACTATAAAAATATGTTTTTCATTGTTTATTTTTGTGAAACATTGAAAAACTTTGATTAAATCTTATTTTGTTTCTCAGAAAACATCAGGTAATTTCTTAATTTTCCACCTTAAATGAATGTCCTATAATTTAAAGAGGTTTAACTTTGGAAAATAAAAATATTCAGTAATCTGTTTTGCTGTGCATGGAGCATTTGATTTCATGACAATTTAAAGGCCTACAAATTGTGGAAGGGCAAGTGAAGAACTTTTTTTAAAAGTATTGTGTTTATCTGGAGCATGTCATCAAAGATTTGTCGCAATATTTCCATCCATAATATGCAAGGAAAAATATTCCAGTTTTCACCCCATGTGTTTAATACAAACTGGTGAAAACTGTGCAAAGTTTTTGCTACTCGAGAAACCACAATGTCTCTTTCCACCTTATAATAAAAGCTTCAGTGCCCAGACAACAAATGCAATCAACAAATTCTCTCATTCATGTTATCTTGCTTTCAGAGGTAGAACAACAATCATGTTTATGTGTTAGTTCGAGATCTCGTCAACTATGATGAGACAGTTTCAGGGATTTTTAAAATGACATTTGAGATGGAGTGCATTGGGATTGGTCAACAGATTGGTTCAGTAACGCATACACGTGATCTTATGGTTCATGATCATAGCTCCTTTATACATCTAATTTAGTTTAAATGTGACACGTTCCTCACCTATGATCTTATCTGATGCATTACATGCTAGGGCAAAGCGTGTGGTTTTAGAGTAGATCTCCATGGTTCTTCTAAGAGCTTGCTGAGCTCCATCTGTCATGCTGTTACAAACAAATGCACACTTGTATTAAGCACTTTTAATACTTGCACTACTGAGATAAATAGTTATAACAGAAAACATTTTTAGGAAGAAATCTCTAACCTGTCAGCCTCATCCAAAATGATGATCTTGTGGCGGCCTTTAGGGAGTGTGACCTTTTGCTGGGCAAACATCTTGATTTTGTTTCTCACAACGTCAATTCCACTAAAAATAATAACATAGCATAACATAAGCATTAAAAGACATTAAAACAGCAATATGGTAAAGAATAGGCCCGTCACAATATCTATTTTTTGTTGTAGAATATATTGCACCAAAAAAAAAAAGAAAGAAAACATTGTGATAAACAAAATTATTGTCATTTTAAGACAATTTTATGGCACTCATATAATGGCAGAATGACCATATAATATCATCACAATGCAAGTACACTCTTCCAAAGAACACATAAATGAAATATTCTTAAAGAAAAAATACATTAAGTATAGTCATTTTAACACTTGAATAACTAGGCAATGGAATTAGAATGTGAAAACGCCTATCCTAAATAAATAATAATAAATGTTAGCAAAAAAGTGCAAGGTAAAAAGTAACAGACGCTGTGATATCTTGTACTAGATCTATTTTCTGTTGTTAGACATCCACATGAAAATGTACTACAGTAATTTATAGTATGTATTATATTGTTTTTTTTTTCCAATAGAGATAGAGATGTTGTCCAATTAGCTAAAATGTCACGATAACTGTTTTTTTTTTAATGTATGAGTGTTATATATATTGCATCACCAAAAATGATTGAGATCATCTCCATGTGTTGTACGATTAGTCGATATATTGATTATTGTGACAGGCCTAGTGAAAACACATTTGAAAACCATAATTAATTGTGAAATCTATTCAGATTTTGGCGCCGTTTACTTTGGGTTTTAGGATGTGTTTAAGCAAGCAGTTGTAATGCCTGTGGTAAACATGCACCACGACTTGACGCAGAAGACTTAGGCAACAGTCCTTTATACTGTTTATTTTTTGTGTGTGTGTGTGTGTGTGTGTGTGTGTGCACAAATCAGTTTGAGCTTTAAGTGATTACAGTTGAACCACTGAAGTCGCATAACATATTTTGACAATATTTGTTTCCTTTTTGGGACTCTGAACATCTCAGGATTGTTGATCCTATAGTTCATCTAGGGCTGCACAATTGTAACATAACATAATAGTTATATAACACATTTCATCTAGGGCTGCACAATATATTGTTTCGCATCGATATTCCAGTAGTCACATCGCAACTAGATGCAATGTTGAGTCTGTATTATAATTGACTATTTTGACAGTGTTTTTTGAGGCTTGTGATTGTGTGAGGGTTTTAAATAAGTAACTGTACTGTTTGTAACTTTGACAAATTAACAACGATTAAACTCACCTCATAAAAACTAGATGTTACAAAACAGCAATATATTGCGGATAAAGATCAACTTCAACATAAATGGCCCTGGGAGTAAGCAGTGGTGGAAAGAGTACTGAAAAATCATACTCAGGTAAAAGTACCATTACTTGCCTAAAAATGTAGTGTAAGTAGAGTAAAAGTATCTGTTGTAAATATTACTCAAAGCAGGAGTAAAAAGTAGACCTTTCTAAAGTACACAGTAGTGAGTAAAAGCTGATGCATTTACATGTAATGTGTGGATGTGTGCGCAATTGTAACATTCTGTAGTGCAATTAGTTAGCAGGCACACAACGTCATAAGATGTTAGTTTTGGGTTGGATTTAGGTTGTGATGTCAGGTGACCAAAATTCAATGTCTAGATAGCGTCTAAAGACAATGTTATTTTGATATCCAATAATGACACCATATGATGTTAATATTTGGTTGATTTTAGGTTGTGTTAGGAAGTGACCAAAATCCAACATCTTAAACCAAAGTCTTATTAATGTCAAATAATGACATTTATTCATCAGGAGTGCCAACCAAAATCCAACGTCTGATAGACGTCATAATGGTAACATCCACACAACGTCAAGTTGTAACATCAGATGTTGATATTTGGTTGATTTTAGGTTGGACATTCCATTGCCTAGTTATTCAAGTTTTAAAATGACTATACTTAATTTTTTTCAACAGAAGATACGCGCAGCAAGTTGGTCAAAACACAACGGAAATGTTTCAAGAGGACCCAAAAACATGACGGACACAGCTGAGATACGGATGTAGTTAATTTATTTAATGACGCAATGTTTCAGTTGATCATAAATTAGACTGATAATTTACAAAAGACAACGGAATCGTGTAATCAGGATATTACACCTTTCAAAGACCACCAATCACTTCACTGAACAACAGTCACGGCGGGTGCGTATTTCAGCTGGGTCCGTCATGTTTTTGGGTCCTCTTGAAACATTTCCGTTGTGTTTTGACCAACTTGCTGCGCGTTTCTTTTGTTGTTTGTGTTTTGACCAACTTGCTGCGCGTTTCTTTTGTTGTTTGTGTTTTGACCAACTTGCTGCGTGTTTCTTCTGTTGTTTGTATTTTGACCAACTTGCTGCGTGTTTCTTCTGTTGTTTGTGTTGTGAGAATTTGTAACAGGTGTGCTGTCAAATTAATGAAGATCGTTTCTTAATTTGGCGGTGTTTTTTGTTATTGCATGTGCTTTCTTAAATTGCAGCGCGTTAACCTTTCTCGGCCACCGTACATACCTGAATAAAAATTATAAAATGCTATTTTTATTGAATTTATGTATGCTTGTAGATTGTTTCTTATATTTATGCAGATGCACTCCCAATATAGAATCCTTCATCTAAAATTAAAAAATTCTTTCCAAACATTTATTTAACTCACCTAGTGAAATTCATACTGCAATATACAAATCGCAGAATAAAAAAAACATATCATAATGTTAGATTGTTTTCTTTAAATATTGTTTAAATATTTTTTTAATATTTTCCAAAAACGAAGCTTTAAGGAGATTGAAACAACTTGAGGGTGAGTAATTAATAATATAGTTTTAATTTATGGGTTAACCCAAACTATAAACTTTAATACTAGGCTTAAAAGGGGCAAAATTTGTATGTTCTATTATTTGTGCAACCTCTTTATCTGTAGTGTGTGCGTTTCATACCGGTCATTCGAGGCATTCAGCTCTAGTACAGCATCTTTCATGGCTGGGCCAAGCAGAGCTCTAGCCAAACACAAAATGCTGGTGGTTTTCCCAGTTCCAGGAGGACCCTGAAAACAAACGCGACAGTTATTTTCATGCATAAGGGCATAACAAATGTTCAATCAGAGGCAACCTGAAAGCCATTTTTTCTTACAGCAATGATAATGTTGGGCACATTTCCTTCTCTTGCAAACACCTGCGACACAAATGAAGAAACATGTCAGCACTTACAGAAAACTCTTCCACCACGTCAAATGACAGCAAGTTACAGTACCGACCTCCAGCCTGCTGACAGTTTCCTCATTCCCAACTATTTCATTCAACTTCAGAGGTCTGTACTTTTCAACCCTGTAAGTAATAAACATTTAACAGTTACACCAGAATTAACGTGCGACATGAGTTTAGCAATTCCGCTGCAGACTCGCTAGCTTCAGCCACGCCAGTCTCGTTCAAATAAGTTACTACTAAGCAGACACAAAGCGTACCATGGTAGTTCATAAGCAGTCGTTGGTTGTTTTGGTGCTGTTTCGTCCTTTTTAGGCGGTCCGTCGGCTTGAGTTTGTTCACTGTCTGTCTCTTTCATTTCAACATCCATGTTGCCCGTCAGCAGCGAGTATTCCCGCCACGACAGGAACAAAACAGAACAAAAATGACGCCACTTCCGGCAACAGGCGCGCGACGTTTTCACCAAAAATGTATGTACTGTAAACTAGAAAGGAAAATAAAATGTATATACAAATGATGGGTACCTATTTAGGTATAAAACCTTTCATGAATAAAATGTTAATGTTGAAATAAATGTTAGTATAAAATTAATTTTTTTACCTTTTTAAGACCACATTTAAGGATTAAGTACCACATTTTGCTGTGGGAAACTCTTATGAATTATAGCTTGGCTATTTTAAAGGAAAATCTTTCATAATTATTTTTATTACACTTTAAAATACAACACTAAAGTTGTGAAATGCAAACACAACATATATTTTCTTTTTACTTTTTATTTTTTCTTTCTTTTTTTAAAAATATGGTGTTTTAAATTTATTTATTTTCTGAATATATTTTTTAGACCAAACTGTCTACACAATGCTAAAATAGATTCAACATAATTTATGAGCAGATATAAGAACACACACAACATTTTTATGTCTTGTTTTATTCTTAAAAAAACACTGAGCACGCTGGCCAATATGAAGATTCATAATGTATCAGATTATCACTTTGGATTGTAAATCTAGGGCAATGACCCCTAAAGAGACTGAAAACATGAAGATGATAATGGCTTAGATACTAGCAGCCCTGAATACACAATGTCCGACCCAAAAACAAGTGCTAAAGATACCAATCGCAACAAGATCTGTGTCTGCATAAATAAAAGATGTAGTGTTCAGTACATCCAAAAATCACACTATACCTGTATGACTGATGTTTTCAGTGTTGTGCAAGAAATATTTTATAAAGCAATAAAAACATAGCATTTACTTAAATATAATGGTTTAACAAAAAACAATTTTTCTACAAAAGAAATTTTACACAAAGTTCTTTAAAGGTATTTTACACATATTCAAGTGTTGTTTTAAGTGTTTTTGAGATATTTTAGCTTTAAAGCTTTAGAAACTTTCATATGGCAAAATTATATTTTATTTTAAGTTTTATAAGATTAAGTTTAGCAAATAAAAAATGTACACAGTCACACACTCAAAATGTACAAAATGTAAATAGGCTGTGAAGACAAGTGAAGACAAATGTGAAGAGCTCTCAGAGAGAACATTATAATTCCACAGCGATAAAAAAAACAACAAAAAAAAAACAATAAAAACTAAAAAGGTTAGTTTCAATAGCCAACTTTTCTTTATTTGATTATTTATTATTCACTTTATCAACACATACACAGACAGAACCTTTGTGCATGTCTGATGATTGACCCAGATTGATAAATTCATAACCCAAGATAGAAAACTGGCTATATAGTTATGCTCCACTAAATATAAATTAGTGTAAATCATAATATTAGATGTTAGTCATACAAACACACAAAAAAAATGTAAATGTAGCTCTGCAAGCTAATTTTTTAGTTCTATATCTGTCTAGATTACCATGTAAGCAGTAAAACAGCAAACTCAGCAAAAACAGCAACTTGGCACAAACTCAGACTAGAGCCTAATTTACAGAATAAACCCTTTTATCGAAGTTATATAAGAGAGTCGGCCCATCTGATGGTCAAAGCTGTTGGAATTCCCAGCCTTCAGAGCATCTGTTGGTAGACCAGAGGTTTCCCATTTCAGTTTGTTTTAGGTCTGTGCCAGACTGACACGACCCTGCTGGTTTATTAAACATGAGCCATCGGAGTTTCCCCCTGCCACTGTGTACCATAAAGCCTGGAGATCTGCAGACTGGAACAATTGAAAAGACAATAAGATGTTATTAATGAGACAAGAGAACAGTGTTTAGATTCTGTTCACACTTCAAGTTCAATTTAGTTCATATATTTATTAACTAAGGATGAACAATACTTGTACCGCATGTATTTAACAACATTTACTGATGCATTATTAAAATCCAAAATAGTACTTGATAACATCAGTTAACATGGAGGTGGCACGGTGGTTACTGGTTCGACACTGGTTCGAGTCCTGGCTGGCCCAGTTGCCATTTGTATGAAGTTTGCATGTTCTCTCCGTGTTCACGTGAGTTTCCTCTGGGGATAGTCCAGAGACATGCACTACAGGTGAATTGAATAAACTAAAATGGCCGTGTGTATGAGTGCGTGTGTGAATGTGAGAGTGAATGGGTATTTCCCAGTACTGGGTTGCGGCTGGAAGGGCATCTGCTGCGTAAAACACAAGTCGAAATAGTTGGTTTATTCTGCTGTGGAGACCCCTGATAAATAAAAGACTAAGCTAAAGTCAAATAAATTAAGTTAACATGGAAAAATCAAGGAACGACTGTATTTACAAGAACTAATGTTAACAAAGATGTAATAATACAGTAATAAATGTATTGTTCAGTGTTTGTTATCATTGTTATTCTTTGTTAGATCACAGTGCATCAACTAATGGGAACTTATTATAGATTTTCAGTTAAAATCCTTCTCATATCCAACTGTAGAAATGCTCCTCTATCTTATGCACCTGACACTTTATCTAAACTCCATCTTACAAGAACTCAATAAGGAAAAGGATGTTTTCTATAAATGTACTACAATCGTGTTGCACTGCTTGCTTCAACCTTAAAAAAACTATTTTGCATAATATAAAACCTTAAATACCTCTTTTGCACAATACTTGAATTGCTCAACTTGACCTGAAGTATTTACACATTGCTGTTGTCTTGATTGGATTAGTTCACTTCCAGAATAAAACATATATTTCTCAATATACTGGACTTCTACTATAGTAATAAGAAGGAATAACAGTCAGTGAAATGAACTCATTTTCTTAAAATAATAATAATGTGCATACTTTTAAACCACAAAACTTGCATCCCAGAGCTAGTGACAAAAGCTTTTGTGAATAAAATTTTGTATTATATTATATTTAAGAGAATGACTAACTGTTTTACTAGGTAAGAGTCCTGTTTGTCAACTGGGATTGTGTAGAGCCCTTGGAAGCTGCCTTAAAGGGACTTTTGATTGAAACTTAAAAGATCAAGCTACTGAACACCACACTGTAGTCCAGTTTATGAAGAGACATACTGCCTGCTTTCCTCAAAAACCTTAATTTTAACCAAAGAGAGAAAGAAATTAACACCTTAGCAGACTAAGGTTGAGTAAATCAGGACATTTTTATTATGGAAGTGAAATAATCCTTTAAAATCAAAGCCTGTACATGATGTTCTCCTTCCACATAATTAACCATCAACAACTACTGCATATCATAATCAGAAATAATAAAAAACAAACACCCGAGCAGCAATGTGACTGATAATGTGTGCATCAGCATTAGTACCAAGCAGGGGTCATATAACTTCAGATATATTGATATCATTATACAAAATATTTTAACATCAAACACATTAAGTGGCCACCAATGTTCAAATTGTGTTTTAGCATACTTTTAATTCATCTCAGATATTCATACGGAATTTAATCAATTTGCTTTGTTATGTAAATGTTACTTTTAATAAAATATAAAGTGTAATAAAATTTGTATAATAATTTACTTGATTATTGTCATGTTTATCATATGTTTTGGTTATGTTGTGCCCCTAGTTTTCCTTTGCATTATTTCTGAAAAAATGTTCCATTAATGTTACTGGACGTACCTTAATTCATAACTTTGTTACAAGTTCCTTGTTAGTATGTGTGTGTGTGTATTATTTTTTTTCAAACTATAATAAAAACCCCAAAGTTCTAAAACGTGCACTTTTCCCCACTTCTGTTCTATTTATTGAATCATAGTCAGTCATATGGCTGATTTCCACAAGTTGTTACATAAGTCTGCCTCTTAAGACATGTGGCCGTGTGCCTGTGTGTTGGTTTAAATTGTCTGCATTTTCAATTATAAACAGAGTGTACAAAAGAAGCAGCCTTTTTATTGTTCTTGTGTACAATTTTTTTTAGTTAGAAGGTACTAGAAAAACATATTTTGATCCTATATTTGTAAGAAATTACCAAAAATATTTAGTATAGATAGAAAAAGAGATAAACATATTACATGAATATATTCATTTGTACATATTTAATACACAACTGACATTTTAATATATCAAATACATAATTTGCGGTTTTTAACAGTGTGTTGAAGTAGCTTATTACAGAAAGAATGACCTTCAGAGAGCCTGTTGGACAACCTGACGTTTCTCACATACGTCATCTACATGGTGAATCTATATAACTCAGGCTGAGCGATGTCTATTTACTCACCAAGCTGAAAACATGAAGGGTCCGATCGCTCTTCTCCTGGTGGCTGTGTGCTTTGGGGGCCTCAATGCGGCATGTCCTGATCAAGCCACGCTGAAAGACGACCATGGCAGCAAACTCTGTGCCCAGATGTTTGAGCACAGCAGCTACTACTATGACGAGAGCTGCACTGGCAGTTTTCTGAATGTGTATCCTAATGAAGACATCCCCATCATACCATCGGTCTGGGACGACCGAATTTCCTCTCTGGTGGTGGGACGTGGCTGCTCGCTGACGGTGTGGTCCAAATCCAAGAAGATGGGAGACAAGAAGAAGTTTTCTGCTGGCATCGCCTACCACCTGAAGGAGTATAAGAGAGGCCTGTTCGGAAACTGGAATGACGCCATCTCTGGATACTACTGCACATGCTAGACCTGAAGACAGAGGCTCAAAAGACATTCAATTATAATGTCAACGATGCAAGATCAGCTTTAACCCTGTGCTTTTGAAATATAATTCTAAATTCAACTCAATGTAATTCTGACTGATGACTGAATAAAATATCACAGGTGATGCAAAATTACTCTAACCTGGTGCTTTTTTTTACTGCATTAATGCATTAAATAAATCCTATTTTAAAGGCATCACAAGTGTCTGTCAAGATTTAAAAGTGACAAAAAAACTTTTAATTTCAATAACAATGTAAATTTAAAAAAAAGAATTGATGCACAACACTGTAGGAAACTTAAAGTGTTAAATAAAATCCACAGCTCTAAGAGTGTCATTTAGTTGACTTGACAATTACATGGAAAAACACAAATTTCCACATAAATAAACATGCACTTATGTAAAAATGATGTAGATACAATTTACAATACAAGCAAGAAATATGACTCAAAAATGGCATCGTTTCAAATGCAAATTAGAAACATATTCTAGCTGTTCACGTTGTGCAAGTAAATAAATAAAACCAAATCACACATTTAAGATTGTGATAGACTAAAAACATAGTAAACCAAACAGATCACCAAGTCACTTTTTACAAAATATATTTTCAGTCCTTCTGCTTCATCACATTTTGATCGATTCATTATCATTGTCTGCACTTCAAAAGGAATTTTCCAGTGGGCTATAAAACAAAATGCATACATAACACCAATACTGTATATGCAAGGAAAAAATTATGACAGGCCACTAAATTGTTATGCACTTGTTATGCACTAAAAACAATGAATATTATTTGAACATTGTTCAGACACTTGTCAGGTTTTGTCTACAAAATCAGTTATTGGTATACAACTACACTACTTGACATAAGTCTTGGCATCGCAATCCCAGTTGTAAGAGCAACAAATAATAACGTTGATCATTTGTAAAAGTGGCAGAATGTAGATTTTTCTGATGAATGATCTGTTGAACTGCATCCCAATCATCACAAATACTGCTGAAGACCTACTGGAACCCGCATGGACCCAAGATTCAGGTAGTGTAGTTTTTATACAAATTTTACTATCAAACAAATCAATAACATTTTAAGGACATTCATACATTTTAGAAATGTGCTCAAACATTTTAGTACAACCAGTTATTTCATGCTTATTTAAATGCTTGACGAATATATCTAAAAATCTAGCCGAAACCGAAGCCATAACGGACACACAGCAATGTATTTTTAGAGACTGGAAGAGTGACATTGCTGCATATTAATAGATGTCAAACATGAAACAAGCAGTTTACTTCTCCTTCTCTCTTTGAATGAACCTCCAGTGCCGTGATTAAATATTTAAATCCTGAAGCTCATTGTTCAGTGACTTTTCACTACAGTATAATTCAGGGCTGGATTTAGCATTATTTTTCACATCTGCGCTATAGTTGTGGATCAATAAGTGATGTGTGAAAACAGCTGCTAATGAGGCGCTTGACATTAAAGCCCTGGAGAAGAGCGATGAACACCTGCAGAGAAGCTCAACAAGCAGCCGCTCAGCAGTTATTAATGAAGAGACCAGAAACACTCCACACAGTTTCAACTTCAATGTCCTACACTGTAAAAAATCCAACTTATAAATTGTTAACTCAGTTTAAAATTGTAAGTTAGGAAGACATATTTTTGAGCTCAGAGTTGAATTTGCTTATAAAAATGATTCAACTGCATGTTTGGAACTGTCTGTTCATTGAAAGTAAAAAAATCAGTTCAGGAGACTTTAAATTTTGATTTCTCCATATCTTCAAAAAATAAAAAGTTTTCGGTCAAAAAAATAAAAAATTATTTGGCTCAACTTCAACTACTGAAGTTCAATAAACTCAAAATTTCTTTACAGCTGGTTGCTTTAAAATTTTAAGTAAACTCAACTTTTTTTTACAGTGTAAGGATGGGACATGTTAATCTGCTCTGTATATAACTAAACTAAACTAAACTAAACTAAAATAATAAATGAATTCATAAATAAATAAATAATATTTTTAAAAAATCATAAATAAATAAAAATTACAAATGAAGCTAAACTGGCCATAGTGTATGTGTGTGAATGAGAGTGTATGGATGAAAAAGAGTGTATGGATGGTTGCAGCTGGAAGGGCATCCGCAGTATGAGCATATGCTGGATAAGCTGGCAGTTCATTCTGCTATGACGACCCCTAATTAATATAGGGACTAAGCCAAAAAGCAAATGTATAAATGAATGAATGAATAAATGAATAAATGAATAAATGAACGAACGAATGAACGAATGATATAAAAATCAGTGGTTCTCAAGCTATTTTCTCCAAGTACCACCTCAGAAAAAAATAGTCTCTCCAAGTACCATCATAATAACCGTACAGTATAATAAAGTACAGTAGCATACTAGGCATACTTGTTCAAAAACAAGGCAGATTATTCTTCAAATTAGGAATGTTTATTATTGTCAGCCCCTTAAATAAAAGGTTTAGCCTATTTACTGATCACATCGGTGTTATCATATGCGTCAAAGCGTTAAGAGTGTGTTAACTTTTTTACTTTAATTATTTAGAAATTCCTCCGCGTACCACCAGAAGGAAGCGTGTGTACCACTACTGGTATGCGTACCACAGTTCGAGAACCACTGATGTAAATAGTACAAAAAAATGGTCACACTTTATTTTGACGGTCCGTTTGTTGAATTTAGGTTACACTGCATCTACATGCCAACTAATTCTCATTAGATTATAAATAGACTGTTAGGTTGGGGTTAGGGTTGGGGTTAGTGTAAGTTGACATATACTTGCAAAGTTTCTTATCGTCAGTTAAATGTCTGTTGAATGTCAGTATTAACAGAATGCAGACAGTCTACTGATACTCAAATGGACCATCAAAATAAAGTGTTACCCAAAAATTTCATAATAAATAAATTTATTCATTCATTTTCTTGTCGGCTTATCCCTTTATTAATTCGGGGTCGCCACAGCGGAATGAACTGCCAACTTATCCAGCATCTGTTTAACGCAGAGGCACCACGGTGGCCTAGTGGGTAGCACGTTCGCCTCACAGCAAGAAGGTCGCTGGTTCGATCCCCGGCTGGGCCAGTTGGCATTTCTGTGTGGAGTTTGCATGTTCTCGCCGTGGTTGCGTGGGTCGCAGCGGATGCCCTTCCAGCCGCAACCCATCTCTGGGAAACATCCACACATTCTCATTTACACACATACACTACGGACAATTTAGCTTACCCAATTCTCCTGTACCGCATATCTTTGGACTGTGGGGGAAACCGGAGCACCCGGAGGAAACCCATGCGAACACAGGGAGAACATGCAAACTCCACACAGAAATGCCAACTGACCCAGCCGAGGCTCGAACCAGCGACTTTCTTGAGGTGAGGCGACAGCACTACCTACTGCGCCACTGCGTCACATAATAAATACATATTATGATAAAAAAAATTCTGTGCAAAACAATAAGGCTATCATACTTTTTAGAACAATTCAGACATGGATTAAAATGTTATTTAGTGTAACAACTGTTTGTATACTAGCTATATTTAGGTAAAAAAATAATTTGATGATATATTAAAACACTATTTATTGTTCACGCTGCAGCCCCAGAATACTAATTCATTGTCATTTGTAACCTTTATTCTTTGCTATTATTAAAAGCTACAGTATGTTTTACCTCTATGACAACAACACATTTTTACCAACTGATCATCTATTCTTTTATGAATTTGAATAAGTACAGATCTGAAGAGATATAACAGATCTACGTGTTTTATTTATTTTTTAAATTAATATATCTGAATAATGATTAATTATTTTTACATTACTTTGATACTTTATTTAGATTTTTTTTAGGTTAAATGAATGTTTAGACCCTTTATTCTGCATTTAATATGCACAAAAGGCTCAGCTGTGCTGCTGATGGTGGCAGGTATCAGTCATAAGTGAGACATTGAGCTGAAGGTCACACCCCATGATTCCCGAGACTTGCCCCTTCAGCCCAATATGGGGGAGGAATAAAAGCTAATTATGAGCAGAGGCAGCCTTTCCATCCCTGCACTCCTTACCTTCTCTTCATTCAGTCCTGCAGGTCGTGATGAGGACAACAAGCAACCAGCCATAACAAAACAAGAGCAGCCACTACCATTATCACGGGGAATCCTGTGGTGAGTTACAGAAACATCGAAAGATACTTTATTAAATATATAATATATAGTTGTTTTGTGAAGTATGATTAAAAATTTGTTAGTGAATTTTTTCTAACAAACTTGTGGTGTTATAACACTTATGTCATATTGTTATCTGCAATGCATGATTCAAATGTTGGTATTGTTTTGAATTTTAAATGAAAATACCAGTGTTAAATCTACGTAAACGATGCTCACATCTATGAAACAAATGTATAAATGCTTTCAAAACTTTAGTAGAACAATACTCAAATGTATATTGTAAGCTAAAAGTAACTTAAAGTAATTGTTTACCCCTTAAAAATGATCATTTACTCATTAATTCACCCTCAGGTAGATCCACTCTAAGTAATGCTGGATTGTTTTAATCCAATGTTGGGTCATATTTGTCTCTAATTTTGTCCATATTTGACTCAATGTTGGGTAAAAGCATCCCAGGATTTTTTTAGAGTTGAGCTTCTATTTTCTGAAGATATTTTGAAGAATGTAGAAAACAATTAGCCACTGAATTTGATTTAAAAAAAAGTCATCTTCTCTGTCTTCTTTCCTCTAAATCTTCTATCAATAAACTCAAACTGGTATGGAAGAAGTTGATGGTGGACAAATGATGACAATATTAAATTTAGTTTGAACTCTTAAAAGAACATTTATGAAGAAATATGTTAAAGTGTGGAGCAGACTCTGTGAATTAATATTAATAAGTGAACGGTTTATTTGTGCTCTCCAGAGGGTTTTTGCACTCCTCTCCCACTGAGCCTCACGCAAAACATGACCAGCTGAGACCCAGCAAAAACAATTACTGCGACTCTGCAACAGAGATGTGTTTAATAGCCTCAAGGAACTGCTGCTTTTGTCTTCTTAGGGAACTCAAGCATTGTTGAGCTCTTATCTAAGCAGGTGTGTTTAGCTGGACTCACCTGGGCTTTGTTTTGCTTTATTCCTGCAGGGCTAATTTGGTGTCTACAAAAAAAACAAGATGTCTAATAACATGGCCAAAATTGCAGATGCGCGAAAAACTGTGGAACAGTTGAAACTGGAGGTTAATATTGACCGGATGATGGTAAGAGACATTTTTAAAAAAAAGAAAATAAAAAAAAATTTAATTCATTTTTTTAAATTCATTTTAGCTTATTCATATTTGTTTTATTTTATTGTATTATATTCCTTCCTTATACACTCAAAAAAAATATTTTGCTGTTCAAACTACTTATTTAAAATCAGCTGAAACAACATAGTTTTGGAGAGTTTTTTGGGATAACTTAATTTTTTGTGTTCAAGCCACTTAAATGTATTAAGTTAACTTAATCGATTTGTGTCGGGACAACGTGAATGAATTTTGTGGAACCCTGATTTTTTTTACAGTGTAGTTCATTCGTTTCAATTATTTAATCATCCTGCCGTGTTCGGGAAAATCTGACTAATTTACAATTTAAAACTCTCTTAAATATTGTGTTTTACATCTGATTGTCTCAAGGCCTTATGATATCCTCTACACTATGCACTTGAACATTTAAAAGTGATGATCACCTCTTTCACTGAATTTTGAGTGTTTTACTCAGCCTTGTTACACCTGTGGTGAAACAAATGAATGAGTATCCAGGCAATATTTACTCATCAGACAGAAAACATCCACAACATAACTGCAAATAGTGAGTGAGTGAGTTGGTGTACAAGACTACAACTCAGTCACTGTTTGTATTTTCACTGCAGCTATTTTATGTCTAATTCTACAAATTCATGTTAAAACTACTTTGAGACATTGTTCACAGGTAAATAATGTTGAATAAAAATGTGGTTTTGAAGAATGTATTTGTGCTAATTTAAGAGCAGTTCAAACGGGCTGGTCAATTTTGAGTAAGGGGCAGGAGGTGAACACGACAGGAGGGTTAATTCAGTCAATTAATTGACATTTATTTATAATTTATCATTACAAAAGTCAGGTAACATTAATGTAAAATTATTACAAATTATTCCAGAGGTTAAGAAAACATGCAAGCCATTTGTTATTATTATTATTTATTCATTTTTTTAATTGAAGAGTTCAGATGCAAAATCTGTTCAATGCCCTCTGAAATTTACTCCTAAAATTTTCACAGGTTGCTGTTTGAAGGTTCTGTAATTTCAGTATCATGGCAAGAAATATGTTTTTTTCTTCATTTCATTATAACACAAACATAGAAGGCTGTGAAAAAAAATTATTTATCTATTTGAAAGCTATAAAAAAATTAAAGCAATAATTTTGCTTTAATTAAAAAAAAATTTAAGCAAACATATTCATTCATTTACTCATTAATTATTAAGTAGTTACAAAAGCTATTTAAGTTTAAATGAAATATTAAACTAAATCATTTACAGTCCAATAAATGACTTTTAATTACTTTAGAGGTAAATAAAAAAAGAAACCAATTTACTCATGATTGACATTTATGTCAGTTTTAAGGTCCACGATGTCACAAACCGAAGACCCTGATTAAAGCTGTTTGCTGTAAGCATTAAACAGTGAATTCTGTAAAAGAAAATACATAATTCTCAAACAGCGACATTACACTGAAGTAAAGTTTAAAATGTGAAATCCTAATAAGTGTAGTTATTTATGGATGGATACTGAAGGTTAATGCTACCTTGTATCTCTTTGTTCAGGTCTCTAAAGCAGCAGCTGAACTGATGTCTTACTGTGAATCTCATGCAAAAGAAGACCCGCTGGTGACCCCTGTCCCGTCCTCAGAAAACCCCTTCAGAGAGAAAAAGATATTCTGCACAGTTTTGTAATTGTTATTTATAGACCACAGGGTTCATTGTATTATTTCCTAGGATATTTCTGAGACCTTAAGCCAAATTTAAGTCACTTAAGAACCCTCTGGCGCTCTTATGTCATTTCAACCAAAATAATTTTTACTTTTTCTTTTTTTGTTTGTTTGTTTTAAATAACAATAAAATGCATATGATTCTAATAGCTTAAATGCTCCTGAACAAATAGTACTCTTACAATTATAAAACATGCTTTGGAAAATAAATTATCAATACAACCTTTTTTTGATAACAATAACAATTAAGCAAACTTTTAAGCAATAATCTGACAAGTGTTGTTATTAAAAATATATCAAACTTATGTATGTGTTGAATTTAATATTCAAAGATTTAAAAAAAATCGGTTATATTTTATTTACTTACAGTAACTTCTGAAGATTTTATTTAAGAATGACCTCATGGAAATCACTGAAAATGGCACCAGCTATTTTGATCAAATGTTTTTATTTTTTACTTTTTAAAAGCAATAATTGCAGAGTGTCTTTATTAAAAAATCACAAAATACAGGTCTGTGCTCCAAAGCATTTAAGATTTATTAATAATTTGGTACCACTTTATATTAAGTGGCCTTAACTAATATGTACTTACACTATAATTAACAATTAATTACAATGTACTTTTTGTGTAAATACATGTTTTTACATTGTACTTATGCTTGATAAAATACATGCATGTAATTACATCTGTAATTAATTTCTTTAAGTACATTTATAATTACAGTGTTGACCACCCCTTAGTACTATCCCACTCTTAAACCTACCCATACCATCAAACCTGTACCTAACCCAACCCATATCCCACCTCAAGAGCACTAGAAGTGTTCTGCAATACACTGTGAACACAGTAAGTACATTGTGCTTGTATTCAGATGCAAGTACATTGTAGTTAAGGCCACTTAATATAAAGTGGGACCTATAATTTCATAAAAATATTAAATGCCACATTTCAAATTCTAATATAAAAACGGAATTAGGCCAATTAATTTCGTTGAAATAAAACATGGCAAGGGTTTAACCAGAGGGTTAAATGTAAACACACTCAATATCTGTATGTTGAACTGAGACATTTAGGTTTGTGTTTCAGAGTTTTCATCCGTCCAGGTCTGATCCGTTGTTTGGATCATTATTTATTCTTTATGGGTATGTGTTTTTCCCTCTTGATGGCGCTATAGTTTTAAAATGTCTGTCAATCTTCTGTCACCCATACATCTGAATGTTTGGTGAGGTTGTTTAGCCTGCAGAACAGCAATAAAACGAGAGAGAGAGAGCAAAGTTCACTGTGATAAAGGCCTGTTTGTTGAATGTCAGCTTCCGTGAATGGTTTATATATTAACCTCCCTGTACAAAACCATCAATAGGCCTATTTTGCAAAGTTCTTTTTGGTGTTAACTACATTCCCTTTCATGTACATGTTTACAACTGAAATTCTGTAAAGAAAAAGTACTTCAATACACGCACATTTAACAATACGATCTGACAAGAAACTCACTAACCCGGAGCGTGTGGGCGCGGTCATATTTTCTGAAGTCAGTCAAACACAGGAGGGGCGTGGTCACATTTCTGAAGTTGTCAGTCAAGAGCCTGCTGGGCGTGGTCATCTTCAGAAAGAGAGGCAGGTGTGCGGTGCGTTTTTTTAAACAGGTAACTAGGATATTCCCATCACAAGAGCCGCACAGGAGAACACTTGCACTGGGAGCCCCGCCGTGACAACACAACACTACACAGGCCAGCATTCAGGTACAGTCCACAAAACAAAACCTCTGTGTTCATTTTCGGGAGCTAATTATTATAGGCCTAATTAATTAATTTCACTAATGTAATGTTTAAAAAAAACATGCAGAGAGTTGCCATTTGATTGTTTTATGGACTACGTGAATACTTAACACAACTTTTATTTTTTGCCTTTTAAATTCAAAACACGAATTCAGTTTAGCATGGTAATTAGTGCCATGTACACTAATTAGTAGCACGATTGTTGTCTAACTAAGCTGCAAAATCATAATTAATTGTATAATTTCTTCTTGTATCATTTCTTTAAAATGGGTTTACATATATGTCTAACATTTTATTTTTGTAGGCTATACAGTACTTTGTGAAAATGGTGAAAAGTGTGCAGTTTAATTTCAGTAGCCTTACAGTAACAGTAGGAAGCATACACTGATAAATCCGAAACTGTGGTCGCTATGGTGAAATTGCTACTTGCAGGATATTTAAACAGTGCTCAGAGACAAAAGTTAGGCGAACTTTATTCATTGCAGGACAATGAACGCCCACATGCGCGTAGGTAAATAGCCAAAAAGCGCTTCTGACCAACCGGGAAAACTTGATTTCCAACCATAACTGGCAGTAGTTGTTTTAACCAACAGACCAAAGGTGACGAGAAGAAAAACTCACTTAACTACAATAAAACAATTTCAGATTTTGAATCTTTGTCTGGCCGACCAAAATATTTAATTAAATTATGTCAGTCATTAAAGCACGGATTTGCATAATATACAGTTCTCGAATGCTTTAGAGTCAGGTATACGGTAAAAATGATATGATCAATTTGTCCTGACAGCCTATGTTTTTAGATCATTGTAACTTATTATCATGTTCTAACTTAATTTTATGAAAAAAAGAAGATTGAAAAAAAAGATTGAACTAAACCTTATGCACAAAGCACCCACACTTGAGGTAATTTAATGTTTAATGCATTCATAATGTGTATAACAAAAAAAAAATGAACACATTTCCATCTCTTAATTTTTAAATGAAAAATGACAGAACACAACTAAATAGTAATAAGGTTGGTTAAAAAAAAAAACAGATTAAAAAACTCAATTACATTACTTAAGATGAGTAATCCAGATGTCATTACTGTTATTTTATTATAATTATTTTATTTATTTATTTATTTATTTGTAATTTGCAATCAGTTATGGGCTACAACTGCTAGTATAATATAAGAATATAGTATAAGAATATTGACATTAGGTATGTTTGTGCATAATTAAATAAATGTTAATTAATTGATGTATTGCATAATTCTACATTAATATGTGCATAATAATAAACAGCCAATTTGTTAGTAATATTTATGTAATAACCCACTATTAATAATGAATGTGTTCCACATAAGACTGAAATGCAGTGGGAGCTGGATATGGCTGAAGACAGAAACTAAATCAAGGAAATTATGTGCGATAACAATTATGAGAAGAAAAAAACCTCCAAGCAATCAAAGCTATAGTGCAGTTTTAAAAGCAGTCTATGTTTCTGGATTTTTTTGTCATTATAAAATTTTCTATGATATGAGGACCATTACCATCATTTATTTATATCTACATGTATTTCTTGGTTAAAGATTATCAGAGAGAATGTAACAGCTTTAAGCAATAAAAGCTTATCATAGTGAACTTTGGCTACAAATGACATAATGGCAGCTTTAAACAACGTCTTGCACATCTACTGTATATCTGGAATATTTAAAACCTTATTTCTGTCCCATTACATTACAAGTATTATAGAGTATGCCCTGTGTATTTTTAAAATATCTTTTTGTTATTAAGCTTTCTTGTTTGTTATGGAATAATTCAGTTTTCTGCTTTTTACTAGCTGTTGTTGTTCTTGTTGGTTTCTATCTTTGTTATAAACACTGTTAACATTGCAATATTCATATTTTTTTTACTTTATGTATTTCTTACATGTTCTTCTTCTTCCTCTTCAAGGGGCAGGATGGCCAACTTCAAAGGACATGCATTACCTGGTACATTCTTCCTGCTGTTTGGCCTGTGGTGGTCAATAAAATGCCCTTTCCGACAGATACTGAGGAAAAAAGAGAGACAACATGAAGACAGGGACAGACAAAAGCTCACCGCACTCTTCAACCGCATCGACTTAATTGAGGGATCGCTCAAGATCTTCTTCGCTTTTGTTGGTGAGCCATAACCATGGGACTCATTCATGTTTGATTTCATATTACGATATGAGGAAGATATTATATATGCTTAATATGCATAAAGGTAGCATTCCTTAATTCATTTCAGATTTGTTTATATCTGATTTATCTGCAACACAACAGCACAATAACGTGAGAAGAGCTAAGAAATTAATATTTGGTGGAATAAGCCTGATCAATCACAACAAATGAAATTGTTTGTTATTCTGAAAAACAAGTATATTAATATTTTGGAAATTTGAAAGAAATGCTACCAGACTAATAAAATAAAACAAATATAACAATTTTACATTTAATTTACTAATTGTTTTAGGGCAGGTGGTTGCAAACATATTTGGGCTGAATTTAAAGAAACAAACTAAATTGTTATATTCGGTAACACTTTATTTCAATGGTCCATTTGAGTATTATTAGACTGTCTACTTAATATCTGTTGATACTGACATTCAACAGACATTTAACTGACTATAAGAAACTTTGCAAGTACATGTCAACTGACACTAACCCTAACCCCAACATAACAGTCTACTTATAATCTAATGAGAATTAGTTGCAATGTAACTTAAATTCAGCATAACATACAGTAAATTCAAATAAAGTGCGACCTTATATTCAGCATAATTTGTTTGTTGAATTCAGCCCATATAAATAGTTTGCAACCACTTACCTTAAAAAAAAGTTAATCCAATAATCAAAAATAATTAATTTTTTCAGTGTACCTAATAAATCCAGTAAATACTCATCATCGCCATATATGGACACATTTCTTGCGGACAGTAAATGAAGAATTAAACTGACTTACTTTGGTGCGACTGTTAAATAAACAGTGGACACAATCTGTAAGCTCCTTTCATAAATGCAAAGTAGATGAAGAATAATTACTGCAAGAAAAAAAAAACAGCATATTAGTTTACAGTACATGCACTTTTACACACCCAATAAGATACTGGTTAATAAAAGGCACTGCAGTCACACCTTAAAGTTTCATTAGTTAATGTTTTTACTAACATGAATATCAACATCAGAGTTCAATATTTAATAATGCATTATTAACATCTAACTTCATGCCAGTTAACATTAGTTAACACGCCTCGAGTTAACATAAACAACTGTATTTTCATTAACTAATATGAAGAAATACTGTAAAAAAATCTATTGTTCATTGTTTGCTCATATTAGTACATGCATTAACAACCTTATTGTAAAGTGTTACCATAACTATGGGTGAAGGTTAGGTGTAGGGTTAGTATTACAATGTTTACTATATTACATGGATCACATTTCTGTATCAAATGACATTTTCAAAAGTGTTTTATATACACAGAAAGCGTAATTCAACGTCTGCGAGTTAACAAACGATTGAAATGATGTTCCATCATCATTTAGAGGATGAGTCTCAAACCTGATTCCTGGAGGGCCGCAGCTCTGCAGTTTTGCTCCAACCCTAATCAAACACAGCTGATGCCACTAATCAAGGTGTTCAGGATTCTTTTGAACACCTCAATTATTTGGATCAGCTGTGTTTGATTAGGGTTGGAGCAAAACTGTGCAGAGCTGCGGCCCTCCAGGAATTGAGACCCATGATTAGGGCCACACGGAATCTGCGCGCGCAGAATTCCGCAGATTATTAGCTCATTTTTGATTCTGTTTATTTACTTTGGTAAATGTGTGGAAATTTATATATATATTAAGTTTTTAAATTAATTTCAGTAATAATATTGACTAATATATAATTTTCATATAATTTTTTTACAATACAGTATGTAAAGTACTGTTTTCTGTCTTTTAGTAGAGATTTTATTTTGTAGAGATTTTATCCATTTGAGTGGATCTAATTGGAATCGCATTGTAAACATTAAATAAAAGTTAAAAAGGTATAACTTTTTATTTCATACATTAAGTTTAAAGTTATGATCCTCCCAAAATCATTCCGCATAAATCCGCAGATTACTCTGCAGAAATAGCAAAAAATGTCCGCAGATTCCGTCCGGCCCTACCCATCATTTAGAGTAACATGGAATGTAAACATGAAATATTCTTACCTGTACATTTTATTATATTTTAATTGATCTTTTTTTTCTGGCAAATCATCTAGTGGTTTTGAAGTACAATGGCAACAAGCTATAAAACAACAAATAATTAAGATTTTAGGGTTTGAACAATGATGCCTGAATACAATCCTTTTGTAAATGATTGCTACACTGAATGACATTTTAGTGTCTTCTGTAGACTACTGTAAACTTGTATGACAGTCGTTTTTTATGCTGAAACTTTTTAATGTGCAGAGAGAAACATGCTATATTACAACTTTTCCACATGTAGCAAGTCTGTAAAATAAGGTGCTACTAAAGCATTGCAAACTGATGCACTAAATTACAACACATTCACAGCTGTTTTGTATGAGGAACAAATTGAAAGGCTTGCTTTGGAAATGCCTTAACAATCGCAATTCACTAATGGTGAACAGCAGGCTGGGCATTCTATCATAAATTTCCAGTGATTTCAAGTGTCATTAATGACTTAATTTTAATCTAATTGTTTAAATGAGTAATATCCTGTTGTTTTACTTGTAAATCTCCCTCCAGGCATCATGGCAGAGCAGTTTGTTCCTGACGGCCCTCATGCACACTTGTATCAGGACGGCTGGGTGAAGCTGATGAACTGGCAGCACAGCACCATGTACTTGTTTTATGGCATCTCTGGCATTGCAGATGTTCTCAGCATATCTTCACACCACGTGCCAGTTGGTCTTGACCGTCTCTTCCTTTCCTTGGCACTCTTTGTTGAAGGTATATATATAATAAATCTTGACTCAAGTAAATATGCAGCTCCAGTCCACCATTGAGCTCAATGTTTTATCACAACTGTTTTCTTCCAGGCTTCCTTTTTTACTTCCACGTCCACAATCGTGAACCTCTGGACCAGCACATTCACTCACTGCTTCTGTTTGCGGTGTTTAGTGGTTCTGCCAGCACAATGATGGAGGTGTTTAAGCGAGAAAATGCAGTGCTGGAGGTTTTGAGATGCACTCTGGCCATCCTACAAGGCACATGGTTCTACCAGGTAAAAACAACATTGCGGACTCATATGAGATTCTGGGTAAATGTGGCAGTCAGAACAACAAGATAATATTGGTTGTTTCAGATCGGGTTTGTGCTGTATCCTCTGAGTGGACCACAGTGGGATCTGACAAGGCATGACAACATCATGTTTATCACTATGTGCTTCTGCTGGCATCTGGCTGTGGCACTGCTGATCGTGGGCATCTGCTACTGTGGAGTGTTTTGGTGAGTGAACACATTGGGTTAACCAAAAGTTTCAAATGAAACATGCAAATGCAACTTAATCTGGATAACATGAACTAATAACAACTGAAAGTAACATAACTTTATATTAACTAACATTAATATAATGCAAATTATATTGCAAATTAGTGTCAGTTTATGGCTATGTTCATTATTTACTCATTCCAGACCATAAAGAAATGGTCGACTTTAAAAAAAAAAAAAGAAAAAAATGATGGTTTTATAAATTCTGAGATTTCTGTCCTTCCATTGAAACTCTGTAATTGATTCACCTTTTTCATCAAAAAGTAGATCAAAAAGTCAATCCTTTTGGAGGTTTTCTGAAGAAACTCAGCTTTTTGACTCATTGGCTGCTGCTCATCAATTAAGCTGTTCATAAATAGAGATTGGAGTCTTTTCAGGAGACTTCTGGATATTTTTGATCTGTTTGCACATTTTGAAGCAACAGATTTTTGGATAAAAAGTTTCAATGGAGTGTTCAGAAGCATACTGAACTATTTTTATGGGTGTAGAACAATGAAGGCAAGTAAATGATGATGGAATTATATCAAGAGATGGGCACAAAGACAGGTCACACTTTATTTTGATGGTCCGATTGTTGAATTTAAGTTAAATTGCAACTAATTCTCATTAGATTATAAGTAGACTGTTAAGTTGGGGTTAGGGTTAGTGTAAATTGACATGCACTTGCAAAGTTTCTTATAGTTAAATATCAGTATCAACAGATATTAAGCAGACAGTCTACTAATACTCAAATGAACCATCAAAATAAAGTGTTACCCAAAGACATTCATGCAATTATTCATTTTCTTTTCGGCTTAGTCCCTTTATTAATCAGTATTAATTTATTAACACAGCAGATGCCCTTCCAGTTGCAACCCATCACTGGGAAACACCCATACACATTCATTCAAACACATACACTATGGACAGTTTAGCTTACCCAATTCACCTATACCACGTCTTTAGACTTGTGGGGGGAAACCGGAGCACCCGGAGGAAACCCATGCGAACACGGAGTGAACATGCAATCTCCACACAGAAATGCCAACTAACCCAGCCAAGGCTTGAACCAGCAACCTTCAAATATAAAAAAGTACTCACTATTTACGCTCCCTTGAATAGTTTCAAACCTTTATCAGTTTCTTTCTTTTATTGAACACAAAATAAGATATTTTAAAGAAAGCTGAAAACCTGTAACCATTGACTTCCATACTAGGAAAAGCAAATCCTACGGAAGTCAATGGTTACAGGTTTTTAACATTTCTCAAAATATCTTCCTTTAGGTTTAACAGAAAATCAATGCTTGAAACAAGTTAAGGATGTGTAAATGATGACAGAATTAAAATGTTTGGGTGAACTGTGCCTTTAAGACATAACATACGTGCAATTCAACATTTGATACAATTTTAAAGAAAACTGAATAAGTTATGCAGAATGCTGTGCCATAGGGCTCCACTGTTCTCCAGTTGGTTATTTTTCGACAGAGTGAGAAACACATCAAGGTCCTTGCTTATTGTGTTTAATAATAATTTGTTAACATCAAGCATTTCTCACGCATGTATGTTCTTTTTACTGCTTTTAAATGTTTAAGCAGTCAAGCACCACAAATATGTATTGGCTTAAGTATTCTACATACTTTACCATGAGGCAGTTTCCACCATAGTGGCTTCTTTTCCTTGTTTATTTTTATCAGTTTACAACAAACACGTGATTTATTTGCATCTATCAAAAAACTACATTGTGTAGTCATATTATTCCTGGTGATCTTGATGATAAGCTCTTATATTTTTGTGTTTTTCAATACAAAACAATGTATCTTATTATTTTTGATCCATCAAAATACTTTTTAAAAACATTTAATTAGACACAGCCCATCTATAATTATATCTTTTAAACGTTACTAATGTAAAAAATGGCATACATTAATGTACAGTGTTTTTACTATACTTACATTGTGCCAACGGTCATTCCAGGTCTTCAAAATGGTGTGAAAGAAGGCAGAGAGGTGACATGGAGATGGGTCTCAGAAAGAACACTTCCACTGACTCCTGCTCCCAGAAGGCTTTGCTTCAGGAATCAGACGAAGAGTAGTGAAAACCTTTCACGGCTGCCAATAACGAACACACTGAATGTGGATCTTCAAACCTTTTTTTCTGCTAGCACACTCCTATAGGACTTGATGAGTTTATGTTTGCGATCATTTCACTGCAAAAGATTCTGAAGATTTTCATGTGCTGAAAAGATCACACTGGAATGGACTTGTAAATAATGCGGTTGTGACAAAAGTCAATCGATTTCCAACTCCAAAGTTGTATTGTGGTTTCACGATGGTCTTTTAAAAATCTCAAACATGAATGAGATTCACTCCAAAACACCTATAATAGATGCATAACATATTTTACAGTGAAATTGAACTAAAATATATATATGTATGAGCGTATAATTGTTTGTTGTTAGAACTGAACAAGCAGTTTGATTAATGTTACTTGCCACATCATGCAAATCACGTGGCTCGAAGCAGGCAAATTATTTGTTTTACATTTACAGCATTCAAGGACGGGATTAAGCCCTGTATTCCAGTGTGCCATGTCGCTTGGTTGAGTTCACGTAACAGTTGTCATTTGATTATCACGATCATTTATTTATCACAATGCAATATTACTACCGAACACAGTACTTGTTAAATTACATTTTTTAGAACATAAGATATGGAAAGCACAAATAAACATCAAACAAAAACCTGCTTCTGAGTGCGTCAGCATTTTATAGAGAAAGGCCATTCACTTTAACAAAGATCTTAGATTGATACGCAGTACGGCTCATAAATGATAACATCAGCAAGCGAATCACACTTCCTTTTTTTACCCGCAGCATTCAGCATTTACCTGAAACGTTGAGAACAAAATGACAGAAAACGCTGAGACTGCGTAGGCTCATATGCAACTTTCATTGGAAACCTGAGCACAAAATTATGCTTGTTTTGATGGTTTCTCCTAATGCTTGCTAAAAGCTATGGCCTTTAACTGTGGTTTGTCTCACTGAGGGTCTGGGTTGGTCTTGGGCGACGGTGCTGTAGAAACCACCACTGTAGATACTGTAGATTTGGGAGAGCTGGCGGCTGTGCGCTGTAACTGCTGGGCCGGAACTGTCTGGATTCTAACCTAGGATGAAGACACACAACTGGTTAACTCACATGGCTTGCAGGACCAGTTTATTAGTTTGGTTGGTTGGTGATGAGTCAACCTGTGTGGCCTGTCCCTGCTGCTGGAGCTGCTGAAGCTGCTGAGCCGTCACAAAACTGACAGGCTTGTTCCCAGCAATCAACTTGGTGCCCGCAGGCATTGTAGTCAAGATAATGTTCCTGCCAAGATTGCTGATACTAAGAAAAACAAAACACATATTTGACAAATCAACAATTCAGCTGATAACAGATGTTGAAATGACATATGACAAGACTGAATGGCTCACTTGGTGCTGATGTTCCCTTTGAGGATGGGGGTGGTGACCACACTCTTGTTTTTTAAAGGCTGGCTGAGGACGGAGAGAGGCACCGTGATCCTTGTTGGAAGCTTGCCCTAAAAAGACCAAGATTACGATTTTAAACATTGCGTCAGTGATTCGGATAATAGATAGTGGCCTAGTGAACTGTCTTCCTGTTTAATGTATTAATAGGCAGTGACTATTTATTTGGAAATGCTTTATTTTAATGTGACATGGTTAAACGGCTTATATGAATTATGCAAATTTATATGTAGCTTTGAAATAAATGAAGAGACCACTTGAAAATTCTCTGGATTTAAACGATGGTATGGGGTCGAGTAATTTGGTTCTATTCAGTTGTCATTTAAAGCATTTCTTTTTTTTTTCCAGAAAATGACAATTGGTCAGACTAACAAACAATTTAATTTGTTGTCACTCAAAAATAACAGCACTTGTAGTTAATTAGCATTGCTAAGTATTTAACAATGTTATCATTAATTGAAGTGTATTATATTATTAATATTATAAGTGTATTGTGCTGTTAATATGAGTTACTAAATCAAATTTACTTCACAAATCCCTTTAAACTGACAATAAACTGATTTTAAAAAATTAAATCTTCTAAACTTTGGATAGCTTGTAAAATCTAAAAAAATTCAGATAATACTTGCTTTAGTGAGTTAAAATGCCTTAATAAACAATGTCAACATGAATCAAACATACATTTGAATGATTTAATACTTTTGGTAATAATTGACAATAATGTTCATTCATTCATTTTATTTTCGGCTTAGTCTCTTTATCAATCTGGGGTCGCCACAGCAGAATGAACCACTAACTTATCCATAATGTTTTTACACAGCGAATTACCTTCCAGCTGCAACCCATCACTGGGAAACATCCATGCATACTCATTCACACACATACACTATGGACAATTTAGCCTACCCAATTCACTGTACCACACGTCTTTGGACTTGTGGGGGAAACTAGAGCACCCGGAGGAAACCCACGCCAACACGGGGTGAACATGCAAACTTTACACAGAAATGCCAACTGACCCAGCCGAGGCTCAAACCAGCGACCTTCTTGCTGTGAGGCGATTGTGCAACCCACTGCGCCACCAGGACGCCCTACAATAATGTTACATCTCGAAATATTATTTGATAATGTTAAATATATTGCTATATTTGATCATGTAAACAAAGAAACAATCTAAATCTTACTACAGCATTTAGTCTTTTTAGCTCATTTACCCACTTACTACTGCATGGTTAAATGTCAAAAGATGAATGACTCAACATCAGTTAATGCACTGTGACCTAAAAGGAACATGAATATTTTTATTACCTAACATTTACAAAGGTTAATAAGTGCTATAAAGCAATACTGCTCAGTTTTATGTGTGTTAATGCATTAACTACAGTTACCAAATGAGAATTTATTGTGAAGTGTTACCATGTTTTCAATATTCTATATGCATTAAATCAGGATGTTAAAATAATTTCTAAAGGATTATTTCACACTTAAGACTGGAGCAATGATGCTGATAAATCAGCTTTTCCATCACAGAAATAGATAACATTTTAAAGGTTAAACAATTTAATTGAAATTGTACTAATATTTCAAAATATTCCTGTTTTTGTTGTATTCTTCATTACATTCATTTAAGTAGTTCACCCAAAAATGAAAACTGTCATTATTTATTCACCCTTTACCTGTACCGAAACAGTAATTCCTGTTCTGTTGAACATGGAAGAAAATATATATTCAAGAATATTGGAATCCTACAAGCGTTGACTTCCATATTTCCATATTAGTTTTTCAGACTATGAAAGTCAATGGTTATAGATTTTCAACATTCTTCAAAACATCTTCTTTTGTGCTCAACAGAATCAACAGATTTTTCTTTTTTGGGTGCACTATCCCTTTAAGAGACTCTATTTAAAAACTTAAAAAATTTTAAATGGTTACAAAAACATTATGTGACAGCTCTAAAACATCTGTAATGCTATTGCCATGTAATGCTATTGTAACGTTAATAATTTCAAAAAACAAAAATCATACTACTTTTTATTACACTAAAAGCTAAACTCACAGTTTGTGTGGTGACGACAGTAGCACTGACCGGCACCTGTCTGACCGTAGCAGCAGCGGTGCCCAGTGAAAGAGCAGATCCTGCGCCAGCGGTACCCAGCGTTACACCTTTGGCCCCTGCCACTCCACTGGTAGCGATGGTAACAGTGGCCGCTCCTGATGACACAGTGATAGGCTTCGTACTAGTTGTTGTGGTGGCGATTGAGACAGCTTGACCTTGTTTCTGAGGGATGACACCAAGGTTTGGCACTATCCGAATGGTGGTGCCTGCTTTAGAGTCAGACGAGGTGACGGTTGAGAATGTGCGGGCTTTTGAATCAGCCATAGTGACTGCTAAAGCGGGCATGAGTCGGATTGCTGTGTCGCAGGCGGACTTTAACTCGGGGTGAACCTTCACTAGGGTGGCCGGTGTTTTGACTGCCAGGTTTTCAGATGCAGTGGAAGTGGGTGGTGAAGGCTGAGATGGAGACACGTGTAAAGTCGCAGAGATGCTTTTGCTGCCTGAGCTTGTGGCACTGCTCAGCATGTCTGGGGTCAGTTTGACCGTGGCCACTGGAGATTTAGTGAGTGTGGCCATCATGTCCGGAGTGATGCGAAGCACTGTTTGACCTTTGGCATCTGTGGTGATTGAGGAAGGGGGAAGCCGGAGCACATCTTTGCCTTGAATGCGTAGGTTAGTGGCGGTGAGAGGGATTCCTGCTCCGCTCTGGGTTTTTACACCCAGCTGACCAGTAATCGCGACCTGGGTGAAACAGAAGTGAGATTTGATGTGGAAATGATACACTGATACATTCTAGGTGTTGATTAATATTACGTTATGACCAATAACTGAAAGAGGACAAATTATAGATAGATATTTAATGTATTTATGTACTTTAGTGAAAACAGTAAATTTCGGATGATTATATTCAATAAACCTAAACCAAATCCTATTCCTCACCCAAGTATTCTGTTGATTAATATTAACTTACACTTACAGTATCACTATAACAAAAACATAGTTTTCAAAAATGAGCAAAGTCCATAATCTAACTAAAGAAGAGGAACATTAACATTAATCCCGTGGAAATCTAAAGTAAAACATGTACACTGTAGAGTTCCAGAAAGAGGTAACACTTTACAATAAGGTTCATTAGTTAATACATTTACTAACATGAACTAATCATGAACAACACAGCATTTATTAATCTAAATTGAACATTTACTAAGGCATTATAAACATCCAAGTCCATGCTTGTTAACATTAGTTAATGCACCGTGGGTTAACAAACTAACAATAAACAACTGTATTGTACTGTATTAACTAACGCTAACTAACATGAACAAATACTGTAGTAAATGTATTGTTCATTGTTTGTTCATGTTAGTAAATGCATTAATTAACATTAACTAATGAACCTTATTGTAAAGTGTGACCCAGAAAGTTTATTAGTAAAAGGTTTTGAGCGGTCATATCTTGTTTAAACAAACGCATTTATTTATGTTCTTACAGCTTTATTTATTGCCTTTTAATATAGAATTAGTTTTTTTTAGATGTGCTAAAACTAGCATTAAATATGTGTCATCCACCCTGGAAACTAAGGGTATATTTAGTTTACACAATAATGAAAATCCTTTGGTTTTTAAAAAAAATATTTTGTCCACAGATGACAATGTTGTCAAATCAAACATGGATCTGAGTTAATATGTCATAATGAAAAAGCATTTTCCTTTTAGATTTATACTTAAAAACTGGTATTGTTTAAATAGCCCCTATTTTTTTAGTTTATGAAATGTTAAATATAAATGGCAGATAATAAAATAAGTTGTTCTTGTTACACACTCCATATTGTTACCATATAATTAATTATGCATAGTTATATGGAACTAAACCTAAACCTTAACCCTAATCACAAAGTAAGTACAGCACATGTAGTTAATTAGTAGTTCAATTAATCAGGAAGATCACTTTAAAAGGAAGAGTAAAGTAAATTTCTGTACTTCAGTGACTAAATAGATAAAAAAACAAGAAGATGTTCTCAGAGTCATCTCTTGTACCTGTTTGATTATACTCTGGCTGCTGACTCCTTGCAGTACTGCGGGTGCTGTTTGGTTGTGTGCAGGGCTGGCAGGGGAGCTCGTCTGAGGTTTGGTTACTGTAACCGCAGAGGCAAGACCTGGAACAGTAAGACTGGCCTGACCACGAGAAGCCTGCACCTGAATGGGGCTTCCTGCAGACTGACTTCTTAATGGCAAAGTCACCACTGCCTGCTCAAAACAGAGAGAAAAACAAGAATCATGAACTTCACTTGACATTGCAGGACACATCCTCTGCCTGTAAGAAAACACTGAATAATGAAACATTGGGTCTCATTTACTAATTATTTTTGCCTGAAATGTGCATACAGACGTTTTCACGAACAATTCATGAGTCATCAAAAACGTTCATACTAAAGTTCATATTAATGTGCAAGTCTGCCTTCTATTTCCTACAGAAAAACTGAAAAGCCCTTGGATTTGGTTTGGGTGTGTATTATGAGAAAGACAAACCTCATACAAGTCATCCCTCATCCCAAAGACTCCAAATTAAAACAGAAAAATGACTGAGTTTAAATTAGGCGGATTGATTGATTGAGTTTGAATTAGGCGGAAAGTTTTGCGAGAAGTTCAAATGTGCGTATAAATACCAAAAACGTACAATTTATTGGTGAATGAGAGACCCATTATTATTATATAGTTGAGGAGATGTTGTAATGCACCTGCGTGATGTTCTTTCCATGGGCTACAGAGACCGGCACTCTGATGTGATGAGGGCTCTGGTGCACTAGAGTTGCTGCTTGGCCGGCAGTGGACGTCTGAAGACCAGGCTGAGCAGTGACCACTCGCACCTGAGGCAGAGAGCCGGTGGCAGCTGAGTGCGCCACTACCCGAGTGGCAGACTGCGGAGAGGCCTGCTGGGAGACCTGTGGACTGGGCTGAGTAGCGGAAAGCAGGGTTCCTAACTGAGGCATGGTAGGAGGAGACACCAAGAGGACACTGTGGGGGGGCATGAAAGTCAAAGAAAAATATTTATTTACTCAATCTTAGTTATTCAAGATACAGGCAAGATGTTTTGTATTAAAGAAGAGTTTTTGCTAAAACTGTGATCCCCTGTATTCATAAAATGCATGTCAATGGCTACTAAGACTTTAATATTATTAAAAACAACATAATTTATCTACACTAAACAGTGGGTCCTTATGACAACTCTTACCAAGTACAACATGATTTAAGCTATTTTAATCCTGTGTGCTTCCTGTCACCCGATGCAAGTGTGGGTGCACACTCATACGTGAGCTGATGCTGTTTGTTTATAACAAAGATAGAGAAGGCATTTTATTTTTCATCATAATAGTACTTGCCAGTGCTTATGCTGAATGCTACACAGAGTGATAGTTTTGATACATAAAACGTCAAAAGTATCTTTAGGAGATCGAGGCATTCATTTTGTTTTGCCTGAATATTATCAAGTCCCAATTCGCACACTACTGAAATAGTATTTCGAAAATAGATTTAGTAGGTCCCAAATCATACTATGTTGAAATGAATAGTTTCTAATACTAATACTAATACTGCCCATAATACTTCATAAAATGTGTCAACAAACTACAAGCATGGCAGACATGAGAGACTGGCAGTTAAGTGAAGAGGCTTCTGTAAAGATGTTTGAATGATTGTAAATTACTTTCTAACCGAATGAAAAATGTATTCAAATTTATTAATTATTTATTTATCATTTTCTGTGTTATATTTTACCTGCAACAACAATGTGAATTTTTATAAAAACATGTTTGGTCATTAACATCTGAATGTAAAAAAATATGCAAACATCTGAAGAGATTTCGCTGTATGAGAGAACTGTAAATGGCAAATTAATCTTCTGCTGAATCTGCAGTATAGTAGGAAATTTAATATGAAAGAATGTGGATGATGTGACGATTATTTACACATAACTAAGCAGCATAATGGTCCGTTAATGAGGAAGTAGTATGTCCCAAATATTGCGTACTCTCGTGTTACACACTCAAAATTACTTTCAGGCAAAGAATATGACAATTATGAAACATAATATGTTTTTTTTTTTTTTTTACTCATGACATAGCCTTTGTTCAAGCCAATCAGCGCGCTCTGCTGGGTTTGCGGTGCAACTCATTAATATGCACGAGAGCTTCGAAGACTGTTTGTGTGTATGTGTTGCAGTGAGACGGCAGAGACGCCACGTTGTGCTTCCAAAACAAGTGGAAGGAGACGCAGGTTGCCAGTGTTGTGTTTATGTGCTGCAGCTGTAGCAATGGTAGAGAAGGTTTAGTCTTCATTGGACACTTAGCTGGACGCGCGCGCAGCAGAAATGTGTCTGCAAGGAACTTTATCTCTTCACCCGAGAGCTTTCCGCATCTGGAAATGGTTTTGCCACTCGTCTCCTTATAAAACAGACGCCGCTCCAGTTAATGTGGATTGTCTAGAGATTTGGTAAGCCATCAGTGCTCTTTGTTTATTCAGTTCGTAGTTAGTTAGTAGTTCATAGAGTTCGTAACTCTGTCAGTGTTTAAAGACAGACCTTTGTCAAAATGATGAACTGTTACTGAGTTTACAGCAGGTTAATGTCCGTACAATATTAAAGACTGAAAGATCCGCTGTACATTCTGCTCTCCGAGTGTAAACACTGCAGTCAAACAATTACTTTTGTGTAGAATTTTCGCCGCATTTTGTGACCGGATAGTCTGCGGAGGGCTTTTTATTTCTCCCTTACGCCGCGCGGTATCAAACACTACATTAAAACAACACTCTCAATAGTTTCTCACATCTAGTTTGTCACGGGGGACATGCAGGAAATGTTCCTGGATTAAAGTATAAGCACCAAACTGCCGCTAACGTCAACAAATTAATAATTTGGCTAATAATTAGATTACTGATGTCACTTCACACAGTCATTTCTCCCCCTGCGCCTGTGTGCGTCGTTTTTTGAAAATGAGCGCGTGCACAAATGGAAACTCCCATCTTTATGCAAAACCTTCCCTCTTTCCCTCCCCTGACACTCCCACCTAAACAGAGCTGGACACACCCACTTTCCTGAGCTTTTCCAGACTGTAGGTGTGAAAACACCCAGCCTAGCCAGGGGGGTTTCGTGGCCCTTTAAAGTGCTTGTAGATGTTGACTTGCAATTTATGTATCGCCAATGATCAGTTCAAGCTAACATAAATAAATAAATAAATTCTTTATTGTTTTACTAACATCTTGAATGGTCTGAGAGTGAGTAAATGATGAGTAAATGATATATAAGGCTGGCACAAAAGCATATCTTCAGCAAAATCATGTTAATCATAATGAAAAACCTATTAAAAACACACACAAAAGGCACAAACTAAGCAGCTTTACTGTATGTTGATTATTTTGGAAAATCTGTGTAGCAATTATGGCTGGCAAAATATTAGAAATCAAATCAAAATGCTTTTAGTCTTTTATCAATTATGAACTAATTTTATCTCTGTGAAACACACAGGCTAAAGGGATATGCTAACCAAAATGAATATTCTGTGATCTCCTCAGCCTTACGTTGCTTCAAACCTGCATGACTTGAACCAAAAATGAAAGATTCTAGGAATTTCACGAGCGTAAATCTTCTTTGGAATGTTCCGATTATTAATTTTCTTAATATTTAAACAGAAAGACAACAGTCATGTTGGTTAAGAAAGACATATGACCAGCCTTGCAGATGACCTGACTGAACTAAAATCTGAAGTATTTCATTCATCAACCACTAACCTGGGATTGGTTTTGACAGGCTCTGGAGCGGCTACTTTGGTTGGAGTTGCTGCTGTGGGAGGGAGGGGTGATTTAGGGGTTCCAGGGGTGCTTTGTGTGGGGGTGGATGGAGTTTGAGACAAGCTGGTGGCTGCAATGGTTATTCCTTCATTGCCTGTGCTCTGACCAGCCTCAGCAACACCGTTCTTACTGCCTGGCTCCTTCCCGCCTGCCTTCTACAGTACACACAACATAAACACACGAGCCTAAACATACTCAACAGTTCATCAGCAAATCAACATTGGTGCTTTACATTTCAAATGAGCATGACAACAACAAAAAGAGTGCAAGTGGCAGAACGTACAGGTTTTGGTGCTGGTTTGGGCTTCTGTTGAAGAGCTTTCTTGGCTTTGGCAGCTGCAGCCTGGGCTTGGTGTATTCGCTCTGATTCAAGATTCAAGAAAGACAATCAAAGTTAGAGCCTGGATCCATTTAACATTTTGTATTTGAAAACTATTAAAGCAAATTCTAAACCTTTAGCTTAAAACTTCATTTGCATAGTTATTTGAGAGTCAGGAAAAAATCTGGAAGCATCTGGTTTGCAGGGCTGTGCATCTCAGCTTTTGCTACTTATTATTATTAATATTTTACTTTAACTTTTTCTAATATTCCTATACAAACCCCAACGACTCTTAAATTTCATTGTATACTTTGGTATAATGACAATAAAGGCTTCTGATTATTTGATGCAGTGTTGTTGTTGGCCCACGGTACTATTTTAGAGGTTACTGATTTTGTTTTGGAGGTTTCCTACAGCATCAAATCTTCCACTTGTAATCACAAAGATACCTTCAGTAATGACGGCATCAATTACACTGCGCAACAAGTCAAGCCAGAGTCCTTATCCTTTGGAAGTGCATGCAAAAAAAGGAATTTGCCTTCATTGTGCTGAAAACAGCATAATTCAACATACCGACAACACAAACCGAACTCTTCCATTCCTCAGCAAACAACTACAGTGTTTGTGAGTCAAAACAGAGGTTGTCTGTAGACCACAGTAAAGATCGTTGGCTGGCAATATGTAAATTTGCTACAGATCTACACAGGTTTCTGCAGGAAATAGATGGTTTAAATTTGTTCTCTCCTTTGGGAGACAATAACTGCATTCATGATGAACTTTGATCTTCGAAACTCTTGAAGATTTCTCTTTCACAGTCAGCATGACAATACATGAAAGTTAAATTCGGAAAAATAATAAATGGGCACTCATTATTACAAATTTTTACATTTACCAAAATGGCCAGTGAAATTAGAAACAACTTTCAAAGTTTAAGTACTAATTTATAACCAAAAATGCTATAATAATAAATAAAATGCTTTAAAAAAGAATTAAGAATTAAAATAAAAATAACATTATATTTAATAATGATACTAAATCTACAGTTTTGGCATCATCCTCTCATGTCTGACTGTGCAGGATCATATTTACCAACAGCAGCATTTGGAAATCTGATACAGCCTGCTGTTCTCTGAGTCCTAAACCTGTTATACGTGTTGAGCAATATAAATATAGTATACACATACTGATCCACATTCTGCCTGTAGCAATGAGACTTCTTGTCTTTTACGCTGCAGTCTGTTGAGCGTTGCATTGGTTTACAGTGCCGCTTACCAAACTCCTCTTGGCTTCGGTCCCTGTGCAGGTAGATCCACAGTTTGCGGCCGATGTCATATTTAACGCAAGGGTCTTTCTCGTAGTGCAGGCGGTCAAGGGCACCGCTTACCACTGTGTTAACCTAAAAATACAAAAAAATGTGTGGGTGTAAAAGTGACTAAGGCGTTGTAACAGTAAATGCAACAGCATGACAAACGAGCCTGACCTGAGCGCTGGTGACATCGGGGGCAAGGAATTGGGAGTCCTTGAGTAATTCACAAATCTCAGCTCTAGTACCTTCTCCGTTAGGGAGTCTGGCGGCAGCATCTCGAACTGCATACATGTAAACAGTAAATGTGTGTATGCATTATATTTCGTTTAATTTGCCCTCAATACAAGATCAGTCAAATCTGAGAATTAGCAAATACTGAGAGTTCACTCAGTAAAAAAAATAGTGTTTACTTGCACAGATCTTTTAGTTTACTTTATAAGACCTCAATATATTGCCAGGGGTTATGGGTATTAATTTGGTTTTGCCTGTATGTGAATTTTCACTCACAAAGTGTTTTAACTGTACTCTAAAAATATCTTCTGGTAAAACTTTTTTATGAAGCCTGTATAAAAAATGTTTAATTAATGTCATTTCATTTAAATAGATGCAGAATACCTTATAAACTATATATGTATATACTCTACATACTTCACAGATAGTATACCGAATGAAACAGAAAATTTCCTCACTATTTACTCAGACTCAAGTGGTTCTAAACTTTTTTCATTTCTTACTTCTGCTAAAGAGAAAACAAGGCATTCTGAAGAATGTTGGACACAAAACAACCACTGTCATCCATAATAGAAACAAAACATACTATGGAAGCTGATGGCTGCTTTTCCCTAACATTCTTCAGTATATCTTCCTTTGTGTTCAACAGAAGAAAGAAACTCAACCAGTTATGAAACAAGAGGAGAATGAATAAATGATGGCAGAATTTAAAGTTTTGGGTGAACTATCAATTTATGAAAACAATGCCAAAGAAGAAACCAGAAGATATGAAACTATAAAAAATATATGGTGCATTAGATGGTTTAAAATTTTAAGGGACAAATTATCTTTAATAATATTACTGTTGTTATTATTATTCATGATTCGTAATATTAATACTGTAATGATACAATACTAATTCAGGCCTCAAAGAGAGTATGGCCAATCTCACTTAATGTTCAGCTGAGTGGAAAAAAGTCACGTACATCGTGGATGTTTTAAGGGCGAGTAAACTACTAACAATTTCTTATTTTTCTTATATATCTTTAATTGTTTTTGGGGTGAACTCTCCTTTTCAATTAAAGGGTTAGTTCACCCAAAAAAATTTAATCCTGTGATCATTTACACATCCTTCACTAGTTCAAAGCCTATTTGCGTTTCTTTCTTCTATTGAACACAAAAAAAGACATTTTGATAAATGCACCCACTGACTTCCATAGTAATTTTTTTCCTGACTATGAAAGTCAATGGGTGCCAGCAGCCAGAATTTAACATATTTTCTTTTGTGTTAAACAGAAAAAAGAAACTTATAAAGGTTTAAAACCATGAGGGTCAGTAAATAATGGGGTCATTTTTTATTTAAAAATTGAGAAGATCGTTACTAAACCATGTCAATAATAATACTTTAACACCCCTAACAAAACTTCAAAATAAACTCATTGTTTACCAAGAGACAGTATGGTGACATAAGCCGGTCTGTCAGAGCGCAACAACGAATGTTCTCGTGCTTTATTGAGTGACGTCTCTTTGTCAAAAACTCCCTTGACTGGTCCCACCACAGACTCAAAGCCATGCATTCGGTAGGTGAAGGCTTTATGAGGCTGATCATAACGCTGCTGCTCCTAAAGAACAAAAACATGTCAGTGACTGAAAGAATAATACACTACATTCCACAGGCAGCGCAGCAATGCGAAAAACTATGCATTTGACAGTGTATGGTTGGTGAAACCCAGAGACTAACCTGTTCTTGAAAAACATGCCTTTCCTCTCCTGTACTAGGCCTCACCACATAGTCAGTCCATCTAATGAAGAATAGAAGAAACCGAATGAAAAGCAAGAATCAACTACAAGGACAAAAGGTTTTATGTTCATGTTTGAAGCTTATGGTTAAATAAACACACTGTAATCCACAGTTAAACTCACACTCTGGGTGTTGGAGGAGTGAGCTCTGCAGTTTCCTCTCCCTCTTGCTGTGAAACACATACATCGTATTTTAAATTAAGAAATTAACATGTGCTTATTGTGGGAAAGAACTGAAGCCCTTTACTACCTTGACTACCACATGATCCTTTGACTCCAGCCATAACTGGCACAGGGCACTCAGATCTTTATCCCCATCCAGACTCGAACCTGCACACATCAGTGCAATGAAATGCATTCTATTAAAGATAATTATATAAATATATCTTCATTCTAAAATAAAAATGCTTCGTTTTATTCACCATTGGTAAAATAAATTAATCATAAGTTAAAAAAAATTAAATTGTATATTTCAAATAAAGGCGCCACGGTGGCGTAGTGAGTAGCACGTTCGCCTCACAGCAAGAAGGTCGCTGGTTCGAGCCCCGGCTGGGTCAGTTGGCATTTCTGAGTGGAGTTTGCATGTTCTCCCCGTGGTTGCGTGGGTTTCCTCCGGGTGCTCCGGTTTCCCCCACAAGTCCAAAGACATGCGGTATAGGTGAATTGGGTAGGCTAAATTGTCCGTAGTGTATGAGTGGGAATGTGTGTGTATGGATGTTTCCCAGAGATGGGTTGCGGCTGGAAGGGCATCCGCTGCGTAAAAAAATATGCTTGATAAGTTGGTGGTTGATTCCGCTGTGGCGACCCCGGATTAATAAAGGGACTAAGCCGACAAAAAAAATGAATGAATGAATTTCAAATAAATTATGCTCTTTTGATGTTTTTTTTTTTGTTCATCAAATAATCCTGAAAAAATAAATGGTTTCCACTAAAATCTCAATCATATTTCAAACCTACTAATTAATATAAAACATAATAATACAATTATAAATTTTTATGTTTCTTGAGCACCAAATCAGCACATTATAATGCATTCTAGAGGATCTACACCTAAAAGAAAATAATGTAGATCACCATACCAATCCATTTCCATTGCTGGGAGGCTTCCTTGAATTCCACAAAAGGTATGAAGCCAGTGGGCAGAGCCATTACACCAGCTGACAAAAAAAGGTGAAAAGATCATATTCATATGGCTAAATACTAACATGCATCATTTAATGCATAACTCAAACAACTGAATGATTTTGATGGATTCAGGCATACTGCACCTTTGCTCTCTCCAGCTAGAAACTGCAAAGCGGGCACTACCACCTCTGACCAGCAGGGGGCCAAAGAGAACCATGGGTTGAGTGTGCTGGCAGGGGAGGACTGCCACTGCTGGACTTTCTCCTCCATCTGAAACCAAACAACAAAAAGACAATCACTCTTTACATTTCACTGTTAAACACCCTGCATTTCAGCAAGCTTCAGTTATTTTTACCATATATCATGTACCAACTTTATGAAAAGAAAATTTCAACAAAAAATTAAAAGTAAGCGAAATGCTAAAAACTAGCTGGGCAAACAAAAATAATAATCAAATAGTATTTAAATATATATTTTAAATTATTAATTTATTTCTAGTGGCACAGTGGGTAATGGAGTTTGCATGTTCTCCCCGTGTTCGCGTGGGTTTCCTCCAGGTACTCCAGTTTCCCCCACAGTCCAAAGGCATGCGGTATAGGCGAATTGGGTAAGCTAATTTGTCCGTAGTGTATGTGTGTGAGTGAGAGTATTTGGGTGTTTTCCAGTAATGGGCTGCAGCTGGAAGGGCATCCGCTGCGTAAAACATTTGCTGGATAAGTTGGCGGTTCATTACACTGTGGCGACCACTGATTAATAAATAGCCTAAGCCAAAAAGAAAATGAATGAATTCATTTTTTGAGAATAAACATGAACAATAAGACAAATGCTGCTGGTTGATCTACTTTAGATGCATAAATCTGGTATCAAATGTATGCTAAAACAAAGACAAAATGTCCAATGTGGGATTTTTCCACAGCGTTTCCACATATTAGCAATTTATAAATGATTTGCAAATTGAAATACAGTTACCTTGTTTTATGAATTTAAAGTTTAACAATCTGTTGTCCACTCAGTTTGTCAGCATTTAGTCAGTTATCAGTTATCGATTAACTACAAAGACAAATTTATTGTAAATATTGGACTAAATTGTCCATTTTAGGCATCCCTAACTTCAATATTATAGGAACACCTAACATTATTTTGTAAATGGGACAAGAGCAGTTTACAACAGCAGTTTTACCAATACATTCAGCCAATTTCTGGGTGTGTTAAGAGCACATTTAGCTTAGCATAATCAATTGAATCATATTAGACCATTAGGATTTCGCCCCAAAAAAATGATTTTTAATCATTTTCCTGTAGCGTGACTGTTCTCATACTTACATCATGTACTAAGACTGATGGAAAATGGAAATGAAAAGTTCTAGGTTGATATGGCTAAGAACTATATTCTCATTCAGGCCATGGCTGCAGCAGGTGCAATGTCATTACGCAGCACCTGAAAATAATCCCCAACTACTCTTGGTAACTTGGTGAAGGTAGGAATAGTATTAGGTGAGCCTATTTGCAAAAAAAGTTTTCCTGTTAATAAAATAGAGTATGTCTAAAGTTATAACCAATATAGTGACTATATGTATTTACAGTACATTTGCTGCACGTACCATTGAGGATGTTGCTAGACCTTCCAGACTGAGGATGTCCTCCAGCAAATGAAAAAAGCTCATTGCTATCTCTTCCACTGTGTCGGGGCTCGTCTGGGGCTCATCTATGGGCCTTTGGTGCAGAAAGAAATACGTGAATGCAGAGCTGAATTTCGAACAAGGTTTCTAATCCAGAGTAGAAAGACCTACTCTTCTTTAACGCTTTGTGGAGGAGCAGCGGGAACATCAGCGAGGCCTGCGTTCAGGGGTGGAGCAGACATCTGAACATCACAGACCTCCTCCGATTCCATTTTAATAGGTCGCATCTTTTTCTTCCTCTTCTCCTCCTTGATCTTCTTTTTAGGTACAGCCAGGTCAAAGACAGCTATAGGAGGAAAAATCAGGAGATTAAGCCTTTACATTTTCTGCAATAATTCATGCATCTCCTATTTAGGAAGGAAAAACTGAGCTTATCGTTCTCACTCGTAACAGATCCTTTCCTGCCGATGTTGACTCGTGACATGATATCACCAAGATGGAGGTCAGAGGTCATAAGGTCAGGGTGATCCTAAAAATTACACCAATTATGATTACAATTATGTTGTATCATCTACTGCACAGGATTTCAAGCCTGTAGATCCAACAGACCACCAAAAAGATCATCCTCGATCAAGGGAACTATTATTCTAAAATTTAAGAGATATCCACTTTCATGTTTTAAAACATATATATATATTTGGGAAAAACAGTATTATAAACGTGTAAAACACTATTCAATAAACTTTCTCTAGTACAGTATTAAAAATATTACTTCTTTGAATAATTTTTTAAATGTTGTTAAGCATGATGAAAATACAAACAGATAAATATATTCACCTGTTAAATGACTTATTTACTATATTCCATTTATGGAGCCAGCAGATCTGAGTCTGATATGTTATGGGGATGTCCTAGATTACATAAATTTTGGACTGATATTTTTAGATCATTTTCCTCTATATGTAATAAAGATATGGATCCCAATCCCTTGACTTCAATTTTTGGTACAGTGCCAGAAGAAATGTACCTGTAAGCTAATCACGTAGAAATCATTGCCTTTTCCTCTTTATTGGCCAGACACCTGATTCTTCTTAGGTAGAAAAAAAACAAACCCGCCATTCCACAAACATTAGGTATTAGAAGTGCTATCACATCTTAAACTTGAGCACCTTAAATACACCATCTGAGGCTCTACAACGAAGTTTTTTGAGGTTTGGAAGCCTTTCCTATCCTATATTGAACGCTCAGGGGTTAATATATCCTAAGCGAGAGTTTATCCATTTTTTAAATATAATTATTTTTTTTCCCCTACCTTTTTTCTTTATGGGGTGTATGTCTGTAGCTATGTACCATGTTAATACGTTGTTCAATATGTGTGTTGTGGAAAAATTGAAGACTTGTAAAATCAATAAAAATATTTGAATAATACTACTATATTCCATTTACTTACATTATAAATGATTAAATTATACTCATCAATTAAATATAAAAACATATAATTAAAAATGATATAATATGTGTAAATTAGTAAATAATAATACTGTAATAAAATCCTTGCAGTGATTTGGTGTAAGCTCTTAAAAGGGGATATCTTTATATTTAAAAAAATATATAATAACAAAAAACTTTATCTACAATAAAACTTAAGAACTTGATAGACTTATTAAATTTTCCCAGTTAAATAACTGTTTATTGTTACCAAGTTTCAGAATTTATTTATGCACTTTTGAGTTTCTTTCAAAAGGGCCAAAGAGAAAGTGAAAAAAGTTAAACCATAACCCAAAATATGCCACAAATAAAACTGTATTAAGATTATAAATGAATATCAGGGGAAAAAAACAATAACATTATTAAAAAATCTCACCGGCTGTCGTTTTCTTTTCTCTCTGTGACGATGCAGCATGGCTCTGAGTTCCTTCTCACCCAGCTCAGGCTTGTCTGCATGGAAAATCATCTTTAATCTCTAATAACTTCATCCAGGTTTGCTTAAGCATCTTTAACTGACCTCTGGTTTTCATGTCCTGAGTAGAAAGGCTGGGCAGGACCCTGAGAGATACAGTTGGAGTTGGAGAGGAGGGCGACTGAGGAACAGGCAACCAAGAGGCTGAATCTGCTTGCATAAACATAAAATCAAAACGTCAATCAACATTCCATGACCACGCAATGGTGCTGAAGAGTTTCAACACTCACCATCTTCATCAGATGACACATTACTGTCTCCACACTCTGTTTTGACATCCTTCAGTATGTTTCCCACTCGACGTCTCACCCTCTGTTCCAGCATCTCTTTATGAGAAGCAGTGGGATATCGTCGTTTGACCGCAAGCTCAGGTCCACTGCGCACAGCCAAATCCAGCAGCTCCTGCATTATAAGCGGAAAAAACACACAAATCACAGGTGCTCATTAGTTGTTTACATGCAGTTAGAGCAGAGGTTCCACTAACTAGGGCCTATGTGCTATTTTGACCAAGAAATAAAACATTTGGTATGCTTTTGGATATTGCTAATTTAAAACATTTAGGTGATTGTGCTTTTGTGCACGAAAAACTTTCATGGGCAAAGTATTTGGCAATAAACTACTAATAATAAGATTATTTTTCAGAAACTAGACGCCATTTTTATTACACTTAAAAATCTTTAGGGCATTTTGACTGCTTTTTGGGCCTTTTACATTTTTTACATTGCATGTCAGGCCTGTGTCAACTTGTTGTACACTACCTGACAAAAGCTTGGTCATCGATCCCATTAGTAAGAGCAACAAATAATAACTTGATTTCTAGTTGATCATTTGGAAAAGAAGCAAAAGGTAGATTTTTCTGATAAATCATCTTTTGATCAATTGCAAAAGACCTAAGTTTGGTGAAGAAAAAAAAACATGGTTTGGGGTTGCCTTCAGTATGGAGGCATGTGAGATATCTGAGGAGAAGGCAACATCAAATGCCTGAGGTATCAAGACATTTGTGCTGCCCATTACATTACAAACCACAGGAGAGGGCAAATTCTTCTGCAGGATAGCACTTCTCATAATTCAGCCTCTACATCAAAGTTCCTGAAAGCAAAGGTCATCAAGGTGCTCCAGCTCAGTGACCAGACATGAACATTATTAAGCATGTCTGGGTTAAGATGGAGGAGTCATTGAATATGAACCAAAAAATCTTGATGAACTGCAAGAACGCTTTCTTTGCCATTCCAGATGACGTTATTAATAAGTTGTTGCAGAGACGTATGGATGCAGTCGTCCAAGCTCATGGGACTCATACACAATATTAATTCTTTTTCCACTGCACCATGTCTTTATATTCTATACTGTACATTATTTCTGTTAAGAGACTCTTTTGTCTAAGTCAGACCTTACTGTCCTAATTAAATAATTAAAAATCAAGGCATGATCATATTTTATTTTTGCTAAAATAATTGTTGTCTAGAGGCCTTTGCCTTTCATATAAGCTACTTCTGATACCAAATGATCAACTAGAAGTCAAGTTATTATTTGCTGTTCCTAAAACTTGGATAGGCGACAAGACTTTTGTCAGGATGTGTAGATCACATGACATAAACTGTACTTTTATTACCTTTTGACTATGTACAAATCAAGCACTTAACTTCCCAGTATCGGGACAGACTTGAATCAAATTTGAATTTGAATCAAATCTTTTCTCCTTACTATATTAACTAAAAACTATTTTCTGTGATGGCAAACTGAAATTAGCCAGTCTTTAACTATCTGAAATCATTCTGTTAAGTTGATTTTTAATTAATGTTTCATAATTTAACTAAAAGTTTGACATAATCCCTCTATTTTACACTTTTTTTGGCCGTAGTGTTTTTTTTACCAAAAAGTTAGGGCTTCCCTTACTGTAATACAACTAATGTTGTCATTCACTTGACGAGCTATCTTGTCAATGATGGGGAAAGTGTATAATTTAAAATACTATTCATATAAAGCATCCTTGTATTAATTTCTTTAAATCATTTGCAAAACACAGTGCAAAATCTGTTTTAGGAGGTCTGTGATTTATCTTACCTTTCTGGAGACCAATATTTGCTTGAGTAATTTGTGGTAATATTGTTGAAGGGAGTAGATTTGTCTTTTTTTCTGTGATTTGGCACACAGTTGTCTGTACTTGACCACCTCTGGGTTAAAGTAACCATCTATGAAAATAAAATCAAAGTGAGATTTTATTGATAAAAATATAGGGACAGAAAATAAAGGAAAAATGGAGTAACCTCTGAAGAGCTTCTGGGCAATGTGCAAGGGGTTTCCAAAGAAGAAGTTTTGGTTGTTGAAAAGCTCTCCGATGATGCTGTTCTGTTCTGTAATGTTATCGTCCGGGAACTGAGGCAGAAGCTGACGAAGATGTGTTCGCTGAGCATCTGTGAGAACATCTGTCCACGTGCTTTCACTCAACACTGAGAAGAAGATCTCGGGCTGCTCTCACACAGAAACACACTGTTTAGTTTTGATGTTTAGAAAAAGGTGAATTATTTGAAATAAGAATCTCACATCCTCCAGCAGGTCTTCAGGAACCCGAACTCTGCAGTTTCCCAGCATGCACTCTTCCATCACACGCCCATCCTGGTCCATTCCAGACTCCAGTGGGTCTGTTAACATGTGATCCAGTGCATCCATCTTCACCTACACTGTTCACAGCAGCAAAAGCGGAATCTGTGGGTTTACAATATTAAACATTACGAACAAAGAAAACAGTCTAGATGTCTGAAAAGATGTAGTTTACAACTAGTCATTTGTATTCTGGAAATTGAAACACATTTTGAAACACATTTAAAAAAACGTGACAGAAGCCAAAATAAAAAAAAGGTTGAAGAAGATCCAAATTAAACAGTTTACAATAAGCAGGTAAACTGGTGATACACAAAATGACTCTTTTTGGAAAGATTTCCCAATAATATATTGATCGGGATGATTTGCAGGAGAGTGCATCTGCATAAAATTTACAAAATAAAATAAATTAAAACACAGATGAAAACAATAGAACAAATACAGTATAAAAATGAAATTAACGCTTTATGGTTTTCAGTGGAGTCAAACAGTATTGAAGTAAAGAAATTAAAAATGTAAATTAACACCACATATAATCTTTATTTTATTTAAAAAAAATAACACAATTTATCTTCATTTAATAGGCAAAATGTATAACTTTAAATCTTAGTCACAGGCTTTTAAAAAATGCATGAAAACGTTTCGTATTATTACATTAGAGTTAAACTTTGCATGTTCTGAACTGTGTTTTCTGGAGATCATATAAAACTGATTTCAATGCTGAAATTATATATTGTGCAGCCCTAATCTTAACTTTTCAATCAAACCTGGATCATGGCTGTGTCACCAAACTAATCAAATTAATCAAAAATCACAATTCTCAAAGCAATCCTATTACGTCAATATCATATTTTATATAATATACAAATATTAAATAGTGTAATTAAAAGGAAAGTTGATGTTAAACGTGCCTTCCAACACATTTCAAAATGTTTCTTTCATCAGGCTTTATCCATTTGTCTCTGTAAAACATAATAAACATCTTTAAGGCAGTGTACTAAAACTGATTAAAAAAAATAAAAAAAATTAAATATAAATAAAGATAAAAATATATAGAAAGATACATTTTGAAATGTGTTGGAAGGCACGTTTAACATCAACTTTCCTTT
>CAIGQQ010008883.1:2118025-2138249 GCA_903798035.1 Danio albolineatus
ATATATATATATATATAAATCTCCATTTCAGCTAAACGTAAATACAACAAACTTTACAGTTTTTTCATATATTCCTGACGGTTTTCCAGAGTGAGATGTTCATGATTTGCCTGATTATACATAAGAAATTTACAAGGACGGATAGTTTAAAACAAGAATGTTGAACCTGACTTCAGTGGTCACACTTCTTTGCTAGGAATCTATGTGCAAAATAAATTGCTGTGTGCACGTGTAGTTAAACAATACCTGGAAATATAACATGTTAGAAAACTTGTTATACAAAAAATGTTTACAGTTCTTCAATCATTTGGAAAAATATGATGATGTCTTTCTTTTACACTATTGCAGTGTCTTGGCTTAACTTATTATTTATTAACAAATTACTTATTTACACATTTTTTTTACACATTTTACACGACTGTTTAATATAACCACTTGCTGTAATGAGATAAATAACAACAAAATCACATTACACTGCACAACTTTCAAGGTACTTTACCATGTTAGCTTGCGTATTACGTTGCTTTTGGTATAACACTACAAAATAGACGAAACAAAAATAAAAAAATAAAAATAACAACAAACCATTAGCGTTAATGTAAAATAACAACAACTTGTACATATGGCAAAAACACACGTATTCACAACACTTTATTGATGTGTTGTAATTCTGCTACTAGCTAAAGCAACAAGCTAACAGCTCTTTACGGTATTTAGGTCTGTTGTGACTTTAATAACAACATATAGTACTTGCTTGTTTATTATATATATAAATATATATATCGAGTAAATGTTTAAGGCATCTTACCATGAGTGTTTGTGTAAATTAGGAATGTATATATTAGCTAGCTCTTCACAAGGTCGGTAGGAATAATATAACATTGGTACACATTTCCGGTCTGTGTGAATTTCCGTTTCTCACAAAAGGTTACCGCAAGAAAAATAAAAGACTTCAGCATATAGTAAATAAACAAATATACTAACTTATTCATGTACTAAATTTAGTGAACAAAGAATATGCATGAATTTGATGATTTATTTACGCAAAATAAAAATGTTAGGTATAAAAAAATGCCATTTAATATGCCATATAATGCTACAGCATAAACTGAATATAGCTAACAGTTGCAACAGTATTGGGTTGCCTAGTTGTTTTATTACCGCAGGAAAAGGCTACTACCAGGGGCGGATTTATTGATTTGGGAGCCCTTAGCAATTCTAGCCCAAAAGTCCTAAAATTCACCTTTTTTGCTGTCTCCCCCTATGATTTTTATCTATAAAGAAATGACCCCCCCCCCCCCCCCCCCATCCCCCAATATCACTTAATCTCCTTTTCATTTTATCTTAATGCTAAATAAAAATGACATGTAAAACATCTTGTAAGACTTTTTAAATGATTTGCTTTTCTTAAAATGAATTCATAATTAAGAATAATAGATAAACTTTTTTTAAAACTAAATTTTTACTTTGACAGGTGGACTGCTCCATGATTGAGGGTGAGGGACACATTTGCGCAATGTAATAATTACATCCAATTTAACATTTTTATACCCTGACCAGACAAAATGTGATTGAAAACGATGTTATTTCATGTATAGGTACAGTTTATACTTCTATGTATTTATTTGGGGGCCCACAGATTTCCTGCGGCCCTATCCTTGCTTATTGGTTAAATCCTCCCCTGGCTACCACAAGTACTTAACCATTGTTAAAAATGACAGTGTTATCTTTACTATTTTGTTTACATACACAGGCCCTTACATCCCTTTTCTGCTTTGTGTTGCACTCAAGCTCAACACTCTTGCCATCTACGTTTAATTGCTTCATTTAGGAGTCCATAACACTCATAAATGAACATACAATGTAACATTTATTGGTTTACAATAAGCTACATGCAAGACTGAACTAGGCCACCTGCAGTTTCTGTCAAGAACTAGAACAAGTGCAAAAACTGGGATGTATGCCAGCAGTCAAGCAGGTAGAGCAAGAGACACATGCCTTCAGTTGCTTCTCACGAAAAACTCTTGATCTCCACCCAAACTCCCTGGCTCCTGTTCAAACTTACTGTACATTTTCATATCCTCTTCTTGTTTTTATACTTGTGTTAATCTGTTACATTTGCAAAAATCCACACAGACACACACAAAGGCACAGAGAGATTCTATTCAGAGAGATTTTATTCTATCATCATATCTAGAATTCATTATAATCCTAATTTCTTTTGGTGTTTAACAAAGAACCCATTGAAGTATCAAGGCACATTATGGGAATGCCAATTCCCATGGAGGGCACTAACAAAAGTATCAAAAGATCACAGACACAAATGTAAAACAATACACAGTAAAACAATAGATTGTGTAAACAAAATTACAAAAATAAAATCTAAAAAATAAGAATTTGAACAAAACAAAAATGAAGACATTTTCATATTTCATGATTTCAATGGTTTCAACTATACACATACACATTCACCAAATACACTTACAGTCTAAGCAAAGCTTTAAAATTACATCCAGGCAGGACATCAGCAGTTTATATAAAAGTATAATCTAAAACTATATCTACTATTTAAACATTTGGACTGGTAAACTATATTTGTGGCGGCATGGAGGCTCAGTGGTTGGCACAGTCGCCTCAAAGAAAGAAGGTCGCCGATTCAAGTCCAGGCTTAGCCTGTTGGCACTTGCATGTTCTCTTCGTGTTCGTGTGGGTTTCCTCTGGGTGCTCCGGTTTTCCCCACTGTCCAAAGACATGTGGTAAAATTGTCTGTAGCGTATGAGTGCGTGCGTGAATGCAACAGTGTATATTGCTGCGTAAAACATATGCCGAAAAAGTTGGTGGTACATTCCGCAGTTGCGAAACCTGATGTATAAGGAATTAAGCCGAAGGAAAATTTATGAATGAACTATAGTTGTTCATAGGTGCTACAGACTAATACAAATAAAAATAGACCCACAAAGTCCATTAACAAGCTGCAAAATGCCTGAGAAGTACTCAAGTTGTAATGACTTACAGAAGCAATGCAGCAAAAATACTTTTCCTCAGCAGAAAGAGTTCAAAAATCAACAATCCACATATACAACATACATAATACATCCAGAAACAAATAAAGATTGGAGAAGAAACTATAACAGATCATTATAATTCAACTGAAACTTTATAATGCCACGTGTGGTGCATAGCACATGCACTGTACTGTATGTCACCTGTAAACCACCTGACGGAAGTAGTCTCCTGTAAGTGCACATATTACAGTTAGCAGAAGTTACACAAAACAGCTTAAACATTTTTTATATATCAATATATCAACTTATTACACCCCGTGAGGCACCTTTTATTACAGATCCAGCATTTCTGTAAAATAATTGGATTGGACTGAAGGAAAAAGAAAGTCATACATAACTAGGATGACTTGAGGGTGAGTAAACCATGGGCTAATTTCCTTTTTGGTTGAAGGAACCCCTTAAAGGTGAAGTATATAAAAGTATATGAATATTAAGTATGAAGAACATTTTTATACTCAGTTCCACTAGCCCAAATTGTTGTTCAATGACAGCTACAAGTATGACATTCATGGGTTTATACCCCTCAGAATCGTAAACATGTATTCATTGCACCATTAATAAGAGTGGTCCTCTAAAATCTGTCAATCACTTTCCAGCTCGACCAATAGGAAGACTGTTGGGTGTGGCTACTGTAGCCTTCTTTGTGTTGGCAGCGCAAAGGTTGTGCATTTGACTAGAAAATATGAAGAGCATAAAATGATCCCCTTAATACAGAAAGTCGTCCTATAGTCCATTTCTTGTCACCATTGTGTCTCTATATCCCAGTGATCTCCCTGATCCAGCTGCGGTAATCTGTGACCCGTGTGTAGACACCAGGCCTGTTTCTGCGACCGCAACCATCTCCCCAACTCACCACTCCAGCAAGAAACATGCGTCCATTGCTCTCAGTGGATGTCATTGGACCACCGGAGTCACCCTGGCAGGGGGATGAAGAATATGTGTGTGTTACTGACAAAACATTATGACGGTGTATGGTATCTGAATGTGAAAATAGCAGAAGATTTTGGTTCACCTGGCAGGCATCAACACCTCCGCTCAATACACCTGCACAGATCATGTGAGGAGTAATGCCATCATCCATCAGCCTGCTGCACACAGTGCTGTTAATAATACGCACCTCAGCCTTCTGCAACACTGACGCAACTGCATCTAGAGCAGGGAAAACACATTTTCTTAGCTTACTAACAATATTAATGTCTTGTTACATCACCAGTTGTACTCAAAGATAAGCAGTGCAAACCTGAGTTTGTAAATATTTTTCTCTATCTGGACATGTCTCGATGAACTTATCCAGGTTAAGACAGTTTAAACACACTTGACAAACGTTATGCTTCTCTAGAGAATTCATGCAAAACGTGCAACATATTGGTCAGTTAGACTTGATAGACTTGTTTTGAATTTTTTAGTGAAGGTATATCATTTATTCATAGTTAAAATCCTCACAGTTGATGAAAAAAACACTTTCAAAAGTTATTCAAATTAATTCTGTAAATAAGTATAAATTGTCTTAATATGAATTTATACAAAACTAAAATATTTTAATAGATTATTTGAACTGGACGGTGACTTTAAAGAGCATCCCAGGATTGACCTACTGTAACTAGATTGATTGTTAAAATGGCTATGTACAAATATTGCAAGGATCATTTTTATTTTCCTTTCTATTTTCGGGTGCTATTTGACCATGATAATTTTACTGGTGCCCTACAGAGTTTTGGAGATAAGTAAGAGGAATCCGTAACAAGTCCAATTCAGCTGCTGGATGGATTCAAAGTGTGGATCTTGAGCCTGAGTGGAGCCCACACAGAGAAATGACTATCAGGTTTTTGCTCTCAAGTCATTTTGTTGTGCTAAGCACTGTTCCCACTGCCCCTTCAATTACCCAATGTGGACCACAACCGCTGAAGTTTTGGTTCACTTATGCATAGGACCGTTTACAATGCACTGAAGAAACCCGCAGACCAGTCTCCAGTTAACCACAGCCTAGCAGAAAGTCTGTGAGGCTTAGTATGTCTTAGACGTTTATCCTTAGATAAACAAAGTAGCCAAACTATACCATTATATTCTTATTAACGAAGTTCAATACAAGTCACCTGTCTTAGGAGTATGTGCGAGGATGACTAAAGTCTTCACTATGTTTGGGAGATCCATGGTATTGATGCATTTTCAGAAAAACCATGTGGTTTTGGCAGACACTGAAGGCATTTGTCACATATATACTTCAGCTATGGTGAAAGCCTGTGTGATGTACAGGGCATCCCGGAGTAGCCAGGTGTACATCTTGTTGTCCTGAGGCTGCGTGAATGCTATGGGTCTCTGCTTTGACAGTGGTCACAACAGACTGTGTAGCCTATTTAAAAAGGCAAATCAGTCCTTGTCACAAGGACAAATGTGTAGAATGGGACACATAAATAATTATACTAATTAAGCAACAGCTGATGGCAGTTCCTCTAGTTTTACACTGACATAAATGTTTACGGAAACATGGTGTTTGTGGCAAAGGTCAATCACCAAGGTAGCACAATCCTGTAGCCTTCAGAGACTACCACAGGGTGTACTCTTTTTGGGCTGAGAGGTATCTTGTGTCAATGACATGCTGTTCAGGAAAGAAGCAGAAGACACATTGTCTGCTGGAGAGCTGTTGATCTGCTGGTCCGGACAGCAAAATATTAAATTCAATAAGTCAAACTTGCCCCACTGCTGCTGCTAGGCATGGGACGATAACCATTTTCAAGGTATACCGTGGTATGGAATAGTCAAGGTTATCATACCGCCAAAATTTTCTGCTATACCGTTCCTAAGGTATGTGTAAGATTTTTTATTTACAATTTTTTTTTTTTTTTTTTTAGGTGTAAATTGTAATGAAATTTGTGTTTTCAAAACAAAAGAAGACCGCAAAAGTCAATGATTCATTTGAATTATTTAGCCTGACATATTTACTGCCCCAAAATACTTTAAATGTTTCTCAAAATAAAATATATTATGTTCAAAGGGGGAAAAAGGTTTTGTTTTTTAGCCAGACATTTATAAAGAATATATTTTACAGCAGTAAACACAATACCGTCATACCGTGAAACCGTGATATTTTTATCTAAGGTTATCATACCGTCAGAATCTTATACCGGACCATGCCTCGCTGCTGCACAAGGTCAAGGTGGCCCACTATGGGAGCACTGTTAAGATTGCTGGGCATGTCAAAGTGACCTCACTTGTCATAGTTTCTAGAGCTGATGCAGTTCTTAACAGTGCTCCCATAGTAGGGCACCCTGGCTCTGTGTGATCTGCATGCCTGGCACATCAACCAATCAACCAACCAATTTTTGTGGTTATGCGTCTGTCATTTTATAGTTTTAAAAGAAGTACTTGGATAACAGGTGCTATTTACTTTAATAATTGGATCAAGGGTACCCAATCCTGCTCCCTGAGGGAAACTGTTCTGCATATTATGGCTCCTACCTGAATAAAATATACCTACACCATGTAATCAATGTCTTTATGGTACATTAAAAACTTCTAGAGTGGCGTGTTGATGCAGGAAAGAGCTAAACCCGCCAGAGTGTAGAGAGGCCTGTATTGGATACAGTTGTATTGCATTTTTCTAGCACCAGCAATGCCAGTGCTTTCATTTTGTAAGCCTGTTCATAGACCATGCTTGATTTATGCTTGATTTGTTTATATTGGCTCATCTCCGGTTGGCTGCCGCAACCTCTTGGCTGTACTAGTTTATGCTAGGCCAACAGAATGTGACAGTGCTTGTGGGCTCAAGTGTTCAAGTGGGTATTTAGTGTATAACCTGATTTTGTCATCTTGCAGTTTTAGATTCTACTGCAATTCTTCCTTCATTTATTAGCCTTGTGGTTGTTTCAACATGGCAGAATTTAATACGACGCCTATAGCATTAGCTACTGACAATGTTGAATGAACTGAATTAGAAAAGGAACGTCTCCAACATTCCACATCAGTGAATACAAATACATGAACTGTTGGATAAACCGTCTCCAACAGTTTACCCAACATTCCCACATCAGTGAATACAAATACATGATTTTTAAAAAAAATAAAAAATAATAACAACATTTTGGATTGCTACTTTTCACCGTATCAAATAAGTGACACTTCTTTTAGATACATTAAAAATTCTTATCAATTTCAGGCTAAAGAGTTAATGTAGGTCAGATGTAGGTCAGGGTTCACCAAACTTGTTCCTGGAGGTCCGGTGTCCTGCAGATTTTAGCTCCAGCTCTAATCAAACACTCCTGAACAAGCTTATCAAGCTCTCACTAGGTATACTTGAAACATCCTGATCCCTGATGTAGGTTTATGTTACACAACTTACCGCTTTCCTCTCTTAGTTTGCCCCAGCCAGTGATCCATACAGACTTTCCAGCTGGGAAGTAATGTGTGGCATCAGGTAAGCAGATAGGCCAGATGTTCTGATTCAGCATCACAGGACTGTCCAGCTCCATTAGAGCGATGTCATTGTCGTAGCTCAAGTGATCATACTGAGGGTGAGGAATGATGCGCTTCACACTTCTTTGTGTAGATCTACTTGTCTCACCCTGGTTAAGTAGGCCTAGATAGACCTCCCACTGGTCGGCCTGTGAATATCTAGCAAAAGAACAAACAACCAGTCAGGATCAGTGCAGTAAGGAAGGAGAAGGCCAAACCAGATGAGAACTCACCTGAATTTATCATTATCCTGCACGCAGTGAGCAGCAGTGACCAGCCAGCGGTTACTGATAACAGACGCACCACACACATGACCTTGCGTCTTCATGTGGAGGCTGACCTGCCAGGGCCATTCTCCCTCATTTGAGTCTTTTCCACCCACAATACGACTGGACTTGTAGGGCTTCGTCCCACATTCTACAAAAGAACATAAACCTCATGAAGCACATCAGAGATACAGAAGTCTTAAACCTTGTGATTTGATTACTTTGACAAATAATAAATGTTTCTTTTATAACAAAGGTTTACAATTACAAGAATAAATTCAAGCATAAATGTGTTAAAATAGATTTTTTTTCATATAATAAAGTAGGAATGGGAAGATGATGGAGGAAGAAAAGAAAAGTGTTTACTGACACTTTCACTGACAATGATTGCGTAATATAAAACAATGACAAAAGGTTTCAACTTATGTCTTTTTAAGTTAAACTAATTGAAAATTGCGCCACGGTGGCGTAGTGAGTAGCACATTCGCCTCACAGCAAGAAGGTCGCTGGTTCGAGCCTCGGCTGGGTCAGTTGACATTTCTGTATGGAGTTTGCATGTTCTCCCCGTGGTTGCGTGGGTTTCCTCCGGGTGCTCCGGTTTCCCCCACAAGTCCAAAGACATGCGGTACAGGTGAATTGGGTAAGATAAATTGTCCGTAGTGTATGAGTGTGTATGGATGTTTCCCAGAGATGGGTTGTGGCTGGAAGGGCATCCACTGCGTAAAAAACATGCTGGATAAGTTGGTGGTTCATTCCGCTGTGGCGACCCCGGATTAATAAAGGGACTAAGCCGACAAGAAAATGAATGAATGAATAATTAAAACTTGATGCAATAAGTCAACTTAATTTATTTATTCATTTTCCTTCCTCTTAATCTCTTTATTCATCAGGGGTCACCACAGCAGAATGAACCACCAACGTATCCTTCATATTTTTTACGCAGCAGATGCCCTTCCAGCTGCAACCCAGTACTGGGAAACATCCATACACAGTCATTCACACACATACACTACAGCCAATTTAGTTTATTCAATTCACCTATACCGTATGTCTTTGGACTGTGGGGGACACCAGAGCATCAAAAGGAAACCCACACCAACACGGGTACGGGGAGAACATGCAAACTCCACACATAAATGTCAACTGACCCAACCAGTGACCTTCTTGCTGTGAGGCAACAGTGCTAACCACTGAGCCACCGTTCTGCAACATAACTATTATTATTGATCTTACCAATATTATTTTTAATATTATTATTATAAATCTGAATCCTAAACACTATAAATATTATTCTGATTGCTGTTGCTGTTTTATACACATTCCTGTTCCGTTTCTGTTCTATGACTATTCACATGTTCTGTATTCACCATATGTTGTATGTTTTGCCCTCTTACTTAAAAAAAGTTATTTTAAATTGTAACGATATTTCAATAAATTACTGTATTGTTTTGTTGTCTTTTTACTTATTAAATCAATGCAGCCCAGAATGTGCATCAAATACTTTTGACATTTTTTAATGTGTCTTTTTGTTCAAATATTGATTATCAGGCTCGCAGCCAGGAGGGGTTTGGGTGGTTCAAAAAAAAACACCGTACTTCTGATGAAGTCCTGAATTTGGCCCCTATATGAGCTCATTTGTCTCATTTTTTGACAGCATGCCATCATACATTGTGAAAATAACCAATAGAAGAAGGTTTTAAGAAGAATAACCAATAAAATAACCAGAAAACGAAGGCTTTTATTATTTAAATGGACAAACTCTGACCGAGAAAATAAGCTGGCCAGTTTGTTATTTCCATATAGGCTACAGATTTTAATTTAAACTAAGTTGAAACAGATTGCCAATTTTTGTTGTGGTTTGTTTTTAATGATGGATGATAATAAATTAGCATTTAAAAATAATTATTTTTTCATATCCCTAAAATTCTAATCTCATTACATTATATATAAAACTGTAATAACTTGCAGTTTAAAAGAACATGTGTTAATAAACATAATTTTTTGTAAACAAAAAATAGTATGAAAGTGCTTTGACAAAAATGTAGGAAGTATTTTGTTGTATCAAAAAGTGTGGTAATGATAACCATCCGACAAGCTAATCCAGCACAAATTAGTGTTTAAAATGTCACTAAAATAATTTTAAAAAATTATATAATAAATGAATAACTGCAAATAGGTCTGGCTACGTAGTAATAGGCTGGCTATGGGCCTGATTACAGAACAACACATTACACATGATTCCTCAAAGATTCTGGACTTACTGCACTCGGCTTCATCTGAACCGTCCACACAGTCAGTCTCTCCATCACACATGGGGTTCAGCTTGCTAATGCACTGCTTATTCTTGCACTTATAGGTGGAATCGGAGCAGTAAACAGCTATGGCTGGATATAAAAGAAAAGCAATTCAGCAACTGCTTCTGTTGGCATCAGGGATATTTATCAACCCGTAAGAGTCAATTCAGTGCTTGTAAACCAAAAAGCTAAATTGTACAGTGAAATGGATGAATTGATGGTGAATTGATTTCATTTACCTATTAACCACTAGATGGCACAAAAAACGTGCAACAGTATTCTAAAGAGCCATGTTTCATGTAGGCAGCAATGCAAACTGATGGAATTTTTTACAGATTTCTTGCTTTTTCTAATGATTTGCAGTTTTGTTCAAGGTAATTAAATCAACATTGCTGTTAAAGAAATATGCAAAATTTGGGGTCAAATCTGTCCCTGCTGTGAAAATATGGACAATAATTTAACATAAATAATTGCATAATATTTCCATTTGCCTAAATGGTTTGATTCAGATCATTTATGATTTATCACATTAGGTGTCAACAAAATCATCATAACTATGATATTAATAATATATATAATAGGCATATTTATTTCTATTGCAGTAAAAACCACATTAAAAATATTTCAAAGATCTCTAATGCTTTCAATCTATTTCTACTATTTAAAAATATTTTTTTAGCATTTTTAAAATGAATGTATCTAAATGACAGTATGCTATTAAGCAAATATTAATTTTGTCCTGTAAAATGAACAGAAATTGTGAAAATGTTGCTGAAAAGATAGACAGAAGATTATATATCATGCAAAACATTCTAAGTTTGTTTCCCTGAAAGGTAAATTAGAAGAAAAGTTAACTTTCGCTTTATGAGGTGCTTTCAGTCTCATTGTGCCTTATAATTAAGCAAAAATATTATTACTGTATTACCTTTTTAATAAATGGATAACTAAGGTCAAACAGGGAGCAACTGCTGAAAAGGCCAGCTAACAGCAAAATACCTTTGATTCAATATTTTTTTCTTACATTTCGCACACCGAGATTCATCAGAGCCATCACCACAGTCGTTGTAGCCATTGCACTGCTTCTGTGCGGAGACGCAGCGGCCACTTCGACACCTGAACTCATAAGCTTTGCAACTCCCTGCAGATAAGATCAAATGAACAACCTGAAGCTGTCTCCATTACACACTCTTTAGTTCCTGATTTTGAGAGCTACTTTTATCCCTACCACAGTTTTCCTCATCGGTGTTATCTCCGCAGTCGTTCACCCCATCACAGCCCCAGAAGCCAGGCTTACAGAAGCCATTCTTGCATTTGATTTGAGTTTCATTACACACTGGATGCATGGGTAAAAGAGAAAAAGCAACATCAGTAATATCCTAAATGCTTCCTTTAATCAAAACAACTACAGTATGTGTTCAGGTAATAATGACATGAACTTACTGCAGCCCCTTTCATCGCTCATATCGCCACAGTCATTATACCCATCACAATGCTGGTCAGATGAAACACACAGATCATTGTCGCACTCGAACCTTCCAGGACAGGCTGTGGAAAGGTGACAGTTATTTTTTCATCATGTGGATTGGTTTAGAACATCAACCCCTCCCAAAAAACACGATTCTACTCACGGTTAGTGGGTTCAAAGGCCTCAAACTCTGCAGAAAAGCCTTGGCTCACAAGAGAGCGATCAGAATTGAATCTGACAGTTAACTGGTTTGATTTGACTGTGTACACAGTTTTTGGTGGCTTCTCTCCACATATCCTAAAACAATTAAGGGAAAATGTTTTAATCTGTAGCTGGAGAATCTACATTAATATTCCAAACACTGGAGGCAGTGAGATAAGGAATGTCTTACATTGTATCCTTAAAGAGAAAAAACTACAAAATGTATATATTTTTTTGACCAAACCAGCTACAACAGCGATACATGATGTCTCTTTTAGATGCATTTCTATTTCTGCAACTTTGCAGTTGGAATAAAATTAGGAATTGATTTTTAAGTCATTTTGCTAAGGCTTAGTATTAGTTTCAGTTTGACTAAAAAGCAACACTGTATAAAAACAATCTGTTAAATCTGTAAACTTTAGCATGAACAAACTTACATTTTACCAGACTAATTCAGCTACTTTATAAGTATTTTAATGTTCGATTATGAATATATCAATTTTCTTCTGTTCTGTCCACAAAATCATCTGATAGTCTGTGATTCTTGATTGATTTTGTCATGTATTATAGTATTATAGGCATGCCGTGTCAGGTGAAGACAAATTGTGGCTTATAGAGTGGAGGAACTATGACGTCAGCTTGTAGGCCAATCAGCTGCTAGCATAAAACTGGTTAATTAACAGAACAGATTAATTTGTTGATCATTTATTTTTAATGAAATGATATTATGAAGATTACTGCTTACCAGTGCAGTCCGTCTCTTTCCTGCTCTCAGTAATGCAAACATGTGAATAAATGTGCAAGAAATACATACATGTGAACTGTTATTTAACGTGATCAATTGATTTTTCTTCGTTTTTCGTCATAATTCACTCCTCCTTAACATGTAGAGCATATGTGACTGTATGGGCTGCTTTTCGCTGTACTTCGTGACAAAGACGAATCTTGAATGTTGTTCTGTGTCCATGATGGAACTTGCAGGTATTTGATAGACTTTTGTCCTTCATGCCTCATTTCTGTCGTGTATTATGATGATATGATGATACTATGTAGGCACATTTATACATACAGTTTTAAACTTTTCACAACAACCATAAAATAAAACAAAATGAATTTCCCACGTAAAAACTATCCAAAAAGCACGTAGGTCTATAAGTTCCAAAAGTTGTATTTTCGTGTGAGGATTACACGTTGGGCAAAACGTGTAAGTCTAATGAACAGTGTTTGAACACAGAGCTCAGTATTTGCAAACTTCGAAAAGCCTATGCGAAAATCCAATGGGGATTTTATTGAGGGAACCAGTTTTATGCTAGCAGCCGATTGGCCTACAAGCTGATGTCATAGTTCCTCCACTCTACTGGAAGCTTATTGTAACCAATTTCGTTATGCAGAACAAATCTGCATTTATTTGATCAACAATGCAGTAAAATCAAATATCACTCAATTTTACTATATTTAAAAGTAATTGTTTTCTATATGAATAAATAAAATATATGAATATTTAAAATCTGATTCATTCCTGGGACAGGTTAAATTATCTAAATTGAATTTACAGCACCATAACATCAGTGCTCAGATGCCGATTTGGAGGTTTATTTAACCATAGCTGAATGCATCTGTGTTGCTCAATATTTTTGTGGAAACATGATACATTTATTCAGAATTTATACATGAACAGAATGTTCAATAAAACAGAATTATTCGTTTTTTTATTTAATAGTTTAATGTATTCTTGTTGAATGAATCTATTATTTTATTTATTTTGTTCAAACTTTTTTCCCAGAGATGGGTTGCAGCTGGAAGGGCATCCGTGGCGTAAAACAAATGCTGGATAAGTTGGCGGTTTATTCCGCTGTGGCGACCCCAGATTAATAAAGGGACTAAGCCGAAAAGAAAATGAATGAACGAATGAATGTTCAAACTTTTAAATAATAGTGCATAAATGATTAACCTATTTATATTTTAACAGTCAGTAATACTTTCTTTGTGTGAATAATGCCTTTAAATTAAAGACACTTCTGTCTTACCTGTAGTTGAACTCCAGGTAGTCTGTGGGACAGTTGATGGTGTTCTGTTCAGGATTGTGTATGGAGAACTTGTCAAACTTCACCTTGATATGCTTTCCTGGTGGAACCTGTGAGACAGAGCATTAAATAACTGAAATGTAATTGACTAATGCAAGTAACTGAGCAATGCGGAGAGAATCTTTTCCACCTCAATGTTCCAGACACACTCAATCTGAGGTGGGTAATGAGAGGGATAACCAGGTGATGTGAAGGTACCATGAAGACCTGTTAGTCTTCCTCCACAGTCTAAAGAATATGAAAATAACATTATTCACACAAATGCAAAATGATAACTGACTCACTATTTACTTACCCTCAGGTGGTTCCTAACCTTAATGAGTTCCTTCTTTTCTTGAACACAAAAGAAGATTTGGTTGAAAACCTGTAACCATTGACATCTAAAGTAAAAAAAATAAATAAATACTGTGGAAGTCAATGGTTCCAGGTTTCCATCTTTCTTAAAAAATATCTTATTTTGTTCAACAGATGAATAAACTCATTAAGGTTTGAAACAAGTGAAAGGTGTGTAAAAATGATGACAAAATTTTCCTTTTTTGATTGAACTATCTCTTTAATTTAACATATCTCACATGAATACTTTTTAAATAACTAGCTTTGTAAGTTCATTCGTCACAAACCTTATTCATAAAGATTTTCATTTAAACCAAAGGTGAAATGTTAGTCTGACCCTTGTTAAGACATTTTAATCTCACATTTACCTTAAATTATTTAGGATTTTTCTTTTTAATTTTTGTGTTTTTATTCAGAAAGTTTGCAATTATTTGATCCATTAAAATATACATTTAGTAATGTATAATGTTTCAAAATCATGTTTCTCTTATAAAAAGAATATTTATAACTGTTTTCACAAATATATCAAGAAACATAACAGCAAATCAGTATATTAGAATGATTTCTGAAGGATTATGTGACACTGAAAACTGCAGTAATGTTAAAAAATGATCTTTCAATCACAGGAATAAATTACATAATTATATATATATTTTCGATTCACATTTGATTATTTCTGTATGTATGTTACCAGATAAACGCAGTTTGGCATTTATCATAAGGAAGTATTTCGAATTAGATGTGAAGTGCAGTTTCAGGCCAGGTAACTGGTCAAAAAGTGAACTTTTAGACACTAACTGGCAACTGATGATAACTCAGTATACTCTACCTTGTATTTTGGCTGGAATCTGTGAGTAAATTGCCCTGAAACCTGGATAATTTTTTTCTTCATTTGTCACCATTGTAACCAGCATAACATTGCCAGAGGAGATGAATATTAGCTTCTCGCTGGGTAAGCGGTATCCACATTTCCTGCAAAAAGCATTTATCAGATTCCACATATGCCAAGACAATGAAAACAGACACGTGGCATGTCACTGCTCACACATGTGATGCTGTACTGCATCATAGAGAAGATGACAGAGAGCTTATGAGCACTCACTCAGTTATGACTAGCTTCTCTGATGGTGCTAATGAGTCGTACACTTTGATGAAGTCATTACGACAATCCTTCTCCAGGTCCAGGACGTCAAACTCCAGTCTGACCCTGTGCTCTGGGTCAGCACGTATCTGCCACTCAGTGTAAAGGTTGGGAGAATAGGAATTATCAGGGAAACCAGGAGACTGGATCATGTCTGTCTGGTTTGCATGAGCATGATTCGACCTCTTGCTGGACCCTGAATACAAGAAAAATTTAGTATGAGCCTGAGAAACAGATGCAAATGATTAGCTATGAGTAAATAATGCTTGTTATGCTCACGTTGGAGGTTTCTGTCAGCTAACCGAGCATCCACAGCTGTAATACAGAAAATATGAATCAACACTGACTGAAACGATTCTCCTGTTTCTGTTTTTATTGTCTGTTTTTTGTTGTCTCAAATAAGTTCCTAGCTGGATTACAAGAGGTGACAGGCCTAAAAGAGTAACATGAAACTGTTCTGTAGTAGATTTACCTCCTGACGTAATGCCGTCAATGATGAGGCTGTCAGTCATGTGACTGAACCCTCTTCGACTTTTCCTGGTATTTTCTGTCTCATCCATGGATGCAATAGCCTCCTCCACAGCAGATACTTTGGATTCTCGCACATTAAACTCAGACAAGTAATATGCAATGATACCATTATTATTACCTTCACTACAAAAGAAGAAGAAAAACAGAAATTCACATGAATCAGTTAAACATAATATGAAATTCATTGAATTACGTGAATCATTATAATTTGTGATGTTGTAAAACATTGAAGGTTTTATTTCCAGAATGTTTTGTTTCACTCACGTAATTGAATCTTAAGATATTCCTATGAAAACATAAGCTTTATAGTAAATACTTTCAGTTATTACTAACATAAGTGACAATGGGCTGCTGAAATATTATATTAAAATCATTAATAGCAGGTTGGGCGTGCTTTTGCTTTTACTTTACATTAAACGACTACAGATACAGTACCACACCTCAAGTTATTGTTCAGATGTTGTATTTAAAGACAAGGTCTGGTCAGGTTTTTATGTAAGACTAATTTGACACATCACATCCCAAGCCTCTGTTAACTCATTTAAAGTGTCATTTTAGAGCAATTAATGGAGGCTTGTGCCATTCTTAGCAGACTAATTCAGTCATTATTGCTATTATTAAAGAGAGAGGAGAGAAGAGAAAGAAAGAAAGAGAGAGAGAGAAACAGAGAGAGAGGGTTAATTACAGAATACTATCTCTCTCAACTATGTTCTACAAATAGCAAAACTATAAGTTTCACCGAAGAACAGGACTGTTGACATTTTGCTAGTGGGAAATGTTAGGTACAGTAGCTTTTAAGTTTAAAGAAAATTGTTCATATCTGCAGAGCAGAACAAACAATATTTTTCTGTGAGAGTGTATTTTTCGGTGAGAGTGTGTCGGCAAAGTTTGTGTGTGCATTTGTAAAGTAGAATGGAATAGAAAGAAAAGATTATGTGATTACTGTCCATAATAATTATTTACAGTTAGTATTAGTTATTATTTTTTTAATATATTGAAGCCAAAAACAAAGTTTATTTTTAATTGTCCTATTGTTCAATTTATTTAACGATAACAACAACAACAACAACAACAATAATAATAATAATAATAATAATAATAATAATAATAATAATAACAATAATAATTCCTTCCATTTATATAGCGCTTTTCTGGACACTCAAAGTGCTTTACATATTTTTGTGGGGAATCTCCTCATCCACCACCAGTGTGCAGCATCCACCTTGACGTGACGGCAGCCATACACTGTAAAAATGGCCATGATTTCAACGGTAAAAAAAACGGTAAAAATGCGGTATGTTTCCTTAATATATACTGCGAATAACTGTAAATTGACTTTCCCAGGGGATGGTTACGAGGCCATGATGGACATTGGACAAAGGCCAGTGAGCAAATTAGGCCAGGATGCCGGGGTTAAACCCCTTCTCTTTTTTGAAGGACATTCTGGGATTTTTAATGACCACAGAGAGTCAGGACCTCGTTTTAACATCTCATCGAAAAGATGACGCTCACTGAGCAGTAAAGAGTCCTTATCAATAAACTGGGGCGTTAGAATCCACTCAGATTACAGGTTAAGTGCCCCCTATTGGTCTCACTAACACCACTTCCAGCAGCAACCTAGCTTTCACATGTGGTCTCCCATCCAGACTGGGCCCAGCCCTGCTTATCTTCAGTGGGCTTACAGTAACTTAGAGTTGTACATTTACAGTATTTGCTTGGTCAACGTCACTGTGGATTTAGATTTTTGGTTGTATATATTTATTTATTTATTTATTTTTGCAGAGAAAATATGAAACTGTAATTGTCAACACTCTGAAACTATACTAAAGCTTTGCCTGAAAATAATTCAACATGTGCTGTTGATCAACCAATCGAAATCAAGCATTCAGCAGCCCAGCAGTATAAACTCTATTATTACACATTTCATTCACGAATCCTCATTCTACAATTATACTGAAGGTACAAGTAAAAAAAAAATGACAAGCTGAAAATCTCATTTCTAAAGCTTCCACTTATCACGAGTCAATTACGAGTCATACGAGGTCAAACGCATCTGTGATAACTATGGTGAAATTAACTGAATTGCTGCCTTTTCTGATTGTCATTTCACTTAATCATTTTCAGGCATGAGATGAGGTGAAATTATATGAAATTACCTGAAACCTTGTACACTAGATGCCACATGGTACTTGGACAGCAAGCGCACTTGACCATATATACTTTTGAGCTGAAAGATACATAGAATATCACAAGTTTTTGGATAAACACACAAAGAAAAAAATAGCAGATAAGAAAGCATCTGACAATGATAATAGTGATATGGACACTTGCACCAGTTTTGTAATTTGGCTCCAGTCAAATCACAGGTCATGTTAACAGATTTAGCACTTTATGCAGAGGTTGCTTTATGAAACAGTGAAAGAATGTGTCAGGGTTATTTTGAATTAAAATTACATTACAATAAAATGCTCAAATCAAAGAAAGCAGACGTTCTGAACTACAAACAGTTTGAGTCGATTTTGTTCTAAATAATTTGTATGTGTAATGTGTATTAATTTTATTATATGATTAAAATCACACCAGCTCGTTCTCCGTTATCGGTTGTCTATGTGCTCCATGTTCACTTACTGTAAAAAGTCATCAATGAAGTAGACAATCAAATCATCCTACATAAAATCTGTCCACCTCACCTGCTTTGAGACTTTTAAAGCCAGTTCCTTATATTCAGTGCTGTTGCTGTTTTCATAAGCATCAGAGAACGTCTGACTGGAGATGGTCAGATGACCACTGAACATCTTCCGCACCCTTCCATTATATCTGACTGTAACAAAGCACATGCTGGAGTTATTGTTTAATCCCAATCACTCACATTTGAATCACTGTTGATAACAATCACTCACAATGGAAATTCCACACTAGCAGTCCTGTTATTAATGCAATGATTGCCAGTGCCGTGGGGAGACCTATTGCAATGATTCCACGTAATGTAACCCTCTTCTTCTGCACCTTCTTTGTATCTGCAGCAGGAATAAACTGAAGGGTCTGGTCGTATGCTGTGTCCTGCAGCAAAAAACACAGATGCACTTTTGAGATTTTGGCACTAATACAGTTACTGTCTGTAAATATCCTGTGAACGCAATGAACTGCACATGACTAACATGCAATTTTGAAACACCCACATGAAAACAGGCTATTCCTCTTACGCTGTCCAAACTCATTGGTATGAGTACATAAAATATTGCGGTTGCAACTGTTTTCTAATCCTGAACAACACCTTGCTCATCAGCGTCAACAACACTCCCTCGTCAAGTATGTACCCACAAATGTGCGTGGAGTCACATGACTCAAGCTGCGGCTTATTTTTAGTAAAGTGAAAGCAGATTTTGTGGTTGACAATCTTAACATTACATTACTATACATAACCTGATAACGTTTTCAAAAACATCTTCACCAATGTGTTAAAAACATACGGCCAAATATTCTTCAAAAACTATGTTTACACACAATGTCGACATAAATCCCACCATAAACATTAAGTTGCGCAATATAAAACAGCAAAACAAATCTAATCAAATCAAATACTGGCCAATCAATATGAAATTAGGCATGGGGCAAAAACTGTTTCCAAGGTATACCGCGATTTGGAAAAGTCAAGGTTTACATACCGCCAAAATTTCCCAGTTATACCGTTCCTAAGGTATGTGTGAGATTTTTTATTTACTTTTTGTTTTTTTTTTTAGGTCTTTAGGTGTAAATTGTAAAGAAATTTATGTTTTTGAAACAAATGAAGACAGCAGAAGTCAATGATTCACTTGAATTATTTAGCCTGACATGTTTACTGCCCCAAAATATTTTAAATGTTTCTCAAAATAAAATATATTGTGTTTAAAGGGGAAAAAGGTTTAGTTTTTTAGCCAGACATTTTAAAAGAACTTATTTTAGAGCAGTAAACACAATACCGTCAAACCTTGAAACCATGATATTTTTATCCAAGGTTAACATATATTCAGAATCTTATACCAGCCCATGCCTATATATATGAAATATGATACATTTATATGACAAATCACGGTTTTCCAGAATAATTAGGTATGCATTAAAGTATAATGACAATATTGGATTATATTATTAATTTATTCAACAAATCAAAATAAAAATATAGTAACTTTTGTCATTTGTTGTGTTTGATTATCAGGATTTTCCCACCATAATATCTTTCTTAACTCTCCTGAAGTTAAAACATTGGTATTATTTTGTCAAAAAATAAAAACATCTCTGAAAACAGAATCTATTTTGTTATTTTGACCGATTGCCATTTTCTGCTTAAAATGACATTTTAATCGTAAATAGTATGTCATTAGTAGTTTATATATAAACAAGTAGTGTGTGTGTATA
>CAIGQQ010008883.1:2138649-2151528 GCA_903798035.1 Danio albolineatus
CTTGTAGTTTTATATTCATGTTTGGTATCATTTTAAATGTCTCTGTGTGATTGGTAAAGTGGTCTTAAGGCCACTGTAATATTTCACTGGTATTTGTTAAATTTGGTTTTAACTTTGATGAAATCTCTGCCAGATGCTCCCCCTCCAGAGATGATTAACACATCAATACACTAGGCAAGGGTCACTGTGATGCCCTGTTGGATATTTAAGGTTAAGAGGTTGTACAGATCGGAATATTCTGTATATATATGTGAATTGGAATGGAAAATCTTTGCCTGACAAATAAATGTACAATTCTTGTTTAAACTCTCATATTTCCTGACATTCACTGACTTAATATAATATAATCTAGTGGTTGAATTAAACTTTATTTATGTATGAGCATTCAAATTATATAATAAATTGGAGTCAGATTAAATTCGGAGTTGGAAACGAATTAAAATACGTTTTCATAAGTAAAAATATTTCTTTTCACATGTGCTAAAAGGCTTACATACATTTACTTTCACCCATACTGCTTCGTCATTGGGCTAATAGATGGACTCTTACAGTAATGTTTAAATAATATTCGGTTAAAGATGCATGAGGGTCATGTGACCATCAGGAAGAACGCAGCATCTCATTCCTCAGAGGACGCGCTCTCTGTCCTCGCGGTCTCCCGAGTTCATTCTCCCAATGTGACCTGGCAAGACCGGTCTCCACAAGAACACGAGAAACAGCCCATGTCTACAAGTCTAAATGCATTGACTTGCTGCCATGTGATTGGCTGATTAGATATTTGCGTTAACAAGCAGGTGGAAAGTTGTATCTAATAAAGTGTATATTTATATTAAGTATAAATAATACATTTATACATAAAAATAAGTGTTAAAATATACCCACCAAGCAAATTTTTTGTTTAAAAGTCATCTAGACATCTAAACACAGCAAAAAAAAAAAAGATATTAATCATCAAATAGACAGATTAGGCAGACCTCTCGTGTATCAACATTATATACTGATACACGATTATATATAACATCTTTTCAAAAACTTTCTTTTTAAATCATAGTTTTCCAAGCTTTTGAATGTACAGGGAGTGCAGAATTATTAGGCAAATTAGTATTTTGACCACATCATCCTCTTTATGCATGTTCTCTTACTCCAAGCTGTATAGGCTCGAAAGCCTACTACCAATCAAGCATATTAGGTGATGTGCATCTCTGTAATGAGAAGGGGTGTGGTGTAATGACATCAACACCCTATATCAGGTGTGCATAATTATTAGGCAACTTCTTTTCCTTTGACAAAATGGGTCAAAAGAAGGACTTGACAGGCTCCAAAAAGTCAAAAATAGTGAGATATCTTGCAGAGTGATGCAGCACTTCTAAAATTGCCAAGCTTCTGAAGCGTGATCATCCAACAATCAAGCGTTTCATTCAAAATAGTCAACAGGGTCGCAAGAAGCGTGTGGAAAAACCAAGGCGCAAAATAACTGCCCATGAACTGAGAAAAGTCAAGCGTGCAGCTGCCAAGATGCCACTTGCCAGAAGTTTTGCCATATTTCAGCGCTGCAACATCACTGGAGTGCCCAAAAGCACAAGGTGTGCAATACTCCGAGACATGGCCAAGGTAAGAAAGGCTGAAAAACGACCACCACTGAACAAAACACACAAGCTGAAACGTCAAGACTGGGCCAAGAAATATCTCAAGACTTATTTTTCTAAGGTTTTATGGGCTGATGAAATGAGAGTGAGTCTTGATGGGCCAGAGAGATGGGCCCATGGCTGGATCGGTAAAGGGCAGAGAGCCCCAGTCCGACTCAGACGCCAGCAAGGTGGCGGTGGAGTACTGGTTTGGGCTGGTATCATCAAAGATGAGCTTGTGGGGCCTTTTCGGGTTGAGGATGGAGTCAAGCTTAACTCCCAGTCCTATTGCCAGTTTCTGGAAGACATCTTCTTCAAGCAGTGGTACAGGAAGAAGTCTGCATCCTTCAAGAAAAACATGATTTTCATGCAGGATAATGTTCCATCACACGCGTCCAAGTACTCCATAGCGTGGCTGGCAAGTAAGGGTCTAAAAGAAGAAAAACTAATGACATGGCCTCCTTGTTCACCTGATCTGAACCCCATAGAGAACCTGTGGTCCATCATCAAATGTGAGATTTACAAGGAGGGAAAACGGTACACTTCTCTGAACAGTGTCTGGGAGGCTGTGGTTGCTGCTGCACGCAATGTTGATGGTGAACAGATCAAAACACTGACAGAATCTATGGATGGCAGGCTTTTGAGTGTCCTTGCAAAGAAAGGTGGCTATATTGGTCACTGTTTTGTTTTTGAATGTCAGAAATGTATATTTGTGAATGTTGAGATGTTAAATTGGTTTCACTAGTGAAAATAAATAATTGAAATGGGTATATATTTGTTTTTTGATAAGTTGCCTAATAATTATGCACAGTAATAGTCACCTGAAAACACAGATATCCTCCTAAAATAGCTCAAACTAAAAACAAGCTAAAAACTACTTCCAAAAATATTCAGCTTTGATATTAATGAGTTTTTTGGGTTCATTGAGAACATGGTTGTTGTTCAATAATAAAATTAATCCTCAAAAATACAACTTTCCTAATAATTCTGCACTCCCTGTATAAACCAATCTGGATGCAAAATGAACGGCATACTTTATCATCAATAACAATGTGTTTTCAATGTGAAAAGTCAGGAGTCAGGAAAACCTGCTCCATCTCTTTATTCAGGAATAGACTTTGGCCTAAAAATGGACAGTTGGCTGCAAAATACAACTGGCCTACAACTATTTGTTTACAAGTTTAGTCGTTATTTTCATGTCTTTTTTTGGAGTGCTCACAGGGAAGCACAGAGACAATCCCCAAGGATGCCAATGTTTTTACAAATACAACACACTTGACACAGATGGATCATAAATTATTCATCAATGTCATAATGAGGGGATCAGGGAGCAGTTTCTCCTGTAAAGGCAAAACAATAATATTTGAATCAAAACATAATTAAAACCCCAGTGATTAATCTCAGTTATGCCATTAATCAGCACAAAAACCAAGTAGCATATATTTATAAATAGATTTATAAATTCAAATATTATATATGCTATTTAATCTTTTATTTGGCTTTTCATTAAATATATATGTAATAGTTTTTTTTGTATGGGTAAATTAAATTTAATCTCATTTTGATTTATATTGCTTCCTTCTCATTATTCTATTTTTATTTCCCATACTGAATATGTATAGAGGCCAGACTAAAATGTAATACATCTGAACTGATTTTAGTTATCAGACTGGATCACATCTTAAGGAAAAGATTTGATATCAGATTACATTATATCTAAATCAAACCTTTTGTAACTTTATGTGCTATTTTTATTTAAAAACCGAAACAAAACTTGTATTATCTTTAGAAAGGTGGATTCAGTATAGATTTCATGTACAAATTTATTTAAAAACTTAGACAAATATTACAATGACTATGCCATATACAGTAGATGAAGCTGTAGGCCTATGCTCTTGCCGTCATCCCTCTGGACAACTTCATCTGCCAGAGGTTTTAAGTCCTAGGCTAGCCCTAAGTGGGCCCATTAAGGACCAGCATAGACTTATTATATCATCATTATACCATGTATAACTTTTTAACTGTACTCCACACACACATTAGTAAAAAAAATGTAAAAGTTGAGGGTCCACAACTTGCTTTCACATCTTACCTTATCAGTAGGGCCAGACAGAATCTGCGGACATTTTTTGCTATTTCTGTGGTATATTTTTTTAAACATCTGCAGAATTATGAGGAATGATTTTGGGAGTGTCATAACTAAAACCATAAATATATGAAATAACGAGTAATACCTTTTAAAATTTGATTTAATGTTTACAATGCGAATCCAATTAGATCCACTTTATTTGGTAAACAAAGCAAGTCTCCCATACAAAATCTCTACTAAAAACAGAAAATAGTACTTTTACAAACTGTATTGTAAATAAATCATATGAATATTTTCAGATGATTAGTCAATATTATTACTGAAATTAATTTAAAAACTGAATAAATATAAATGTACACACATTTACAGCAGTAAATCAATGATGGGCTAAAAATGTGTGCACAGATTCCGTGTGGGCCTACTTATCAGTCAGGATTTCTTTTATTACACTCCACTGAAACTGCTTTTCTTCATGTTGTAAATGACTTTCTTTTGTCCATGGACTCTGGATTAACAGGCATTTGGATTGTTCTCGATTTATGATCTGAATTTCCTCACATCTCCTTCAAAAAGTAACACAGCATTCAAAATGCCATAAACGTGTCCGAATGAAGCATTTGCAAGCATTTTAAAGCAAATGGCAAACACTTCTTTCATAATATAACACTTTTGGATATAGCATGTAAACACTCTAAATCAGGGGTTTGTTCTTTGTTCCCAAACTTGTTCTTACAAAGGGCCAAAAAATAAACTTGACTGAGGGCTGTGTGACAAAGGTACTGTAAATATACTGTGAGCAAATGTATTACATTAAAACTGCCATGGGAAATTAATCATTTTTTTAAAAAAACTCTATGCAGTACATATTTTTAAAATCTCTCATGAATTTGAACAGTAAAGAATCATATTTATAACAGAATAAGTCAAGCTGCTTCTGTTTTTTTCCTAGATTAGATGTCTCACTGATGTCTTCTTAATTGGTCTCGGTCCGCAGAGTGAAAAAATTGACATTTTTGAAAATCTGATTTATTTACAAATATTTAATTGAAACATTTAACTTTAGCCTGCTTTTTTCAGCTCAGCAATAAAAAAAAAAAAAAAAAAAAGATTATGTTATATTTTTGAAATGACAATCTCAGTTAAAGGCATTCACCCCCCAACCCTCTCCATCCCTCTCTTCTCAGATAGGATGGTGGGCCAAATCAAAAGTTACCATGGGCCAACTTTGGCCCCCGGGCCCTAGTTTGGGCATCTCTGCTCTAAATAATTCTAAATCCAAATCCAAAGCATGTAAAGCAAAATTATATTCTTTAGAAAGAACAAACAATTGTGTTTGTAGGGTTTTGGGGATGAGAAGCGTCATGTGGGCATAGGGTTGGCCATCATACACTTTTTTTTTATAGGAATATAGAATTTAGGATTTAGAAAAGATGAATATGGGGTACATGTACAAAACTACTAATTGTGGATGGGTGGCAAACCAGTTTTGTTTGTTTTTTTAGACCAGAACAGCCCGGTGTCCAATCCGCTTTGGCCTATACTACAGAAAAAGCAGTGATTGGTTAGTGATTAGTTAAAAAATTAGTTTGCACATTTGAGAAGCATGTGTGTGTGATCTGGTGGATAAGTGTAGCATTTTGATTGGTTGTGTTTGGAAAAGGAAAGCAAGTAGCTTTCTGTTAGATTTTTGTGTTTTAGGTAGCGAGTTGTGTGTAGTGTTTAGAAAAAAAGTGCAATTGTGTTTTATGCAATTGAAAACTGTTCAAGCTCAATGCTGAGAAAAAGCTTATGGTTTTGGAGATTTGAGGTATAGTTTTGCAGTTTGAGTGAGATGTTTCAGAAATCCTGTGACATAAAAAGATTTTGTGTAAGCAGTAGGAAAAACCCGGAAGAGCAGTGGTCAGACAGGCAATGGTCAAAGCTCTAAAACAGAAACAAGACTTAGCAAGACAGTGTGTGTGCTGTGTTTAAAATCCATCTGATTAGTCGTGAACTGCTTCAGCTGTGTGTTTGTAATCAAGGGGATCTGGACCAGGTGTATGATGTCATTTGTAGTTCAATAAAGTGGCAGATATGTAAATCGTCAGCAATCTGCACAGGCTGAATCATTGGTGACTATAAGGTATAAATCTGTCACTGATCCAGTTTTACAATGGAGACCCAATCTCTGGATCTGGGGGACCACTTTTATCTTAGCTTAGCATAAATCATTCCATCAGATTAGACCATTAGCATCATCTCGCTCAAAAATGTAAAAAAGGAGTTTCTATAATTTTCTGATTTAAAGCTTGACATCTCTGTAGTTACACTGTTGAATGAAAAATTAAAACTTGCAGTTTTCTAAATTGATCAGTCTAGCAACTATACTCTCATTCCAACATAACAGTCAAGTACCTTTGCTGCAGTACCCTGGCTGAAGCATTCACAATGACAATACATGAAAACAGTCTCCAGCTTGATTACTAGATAACAGTGCTGCGTAATATCATTGCACCAAAGCTCTTTTACTATTAGGCCGGAATGAGAGTATAGTTGCTAGCCTTATCACTAGGCCCATACGGAATCTGCCAGATTTTTAGCCCATCATTGATTCTGTTTATTTACTTGTGTAAATGTGTGTAAATTTATATTTATTCAGTTTTTAAATTAATTTCAGTAATATTGCTGACTAATATGAAAATATTCTTATGATTTATTTACAATACAGTTTGTAAAGTAACATTTTCTGTCTTTTAGTAGATATTTTATATGCAAGACTTTGTTCACCAAATAAAGTGGATCTAATTGGATTCACATTGTAAGCATTCAATAAAAGTTAAAAAGGTATTACTTTTTATTTCATAAATTAAGGTTTTAAATATGATACTCCCAAGTTCATTCCACATAAATCTGCAGATTTTTAACAAAACTCTGCACAAGAAATAGCAAAAAATGTCCACAGATTCCAGCTGGCCCTACTTAACACCTAGAAAATAGCAACTTACCATTTCGATCCATCTTAGTAATCAATGTATCCATACACACTCATTCACACACATACACTACGACCAATTTAGTTTATTCCGGGCTCATTCACTTCCATTCATTTTTAGACGTTAAAAACAGTTCGTTATTCTGCTTGATGTTGCAAACTGATATTTTCTTATTATATTATTCTGCTTCGTCCGTATTGTCTTGCAAACACTTGTTTGTAGAGTAAGCCAATTGATCATTTTCTGCCGTTTATTATTCCTAGTGATTCCTCCTATAGGCAACTGAATCAGAAGTCCTAAAACAAGTTCTAAAATCGCAAAAATGAGCGCACTTCCGCATTGAAGAATAAGATCAATACCACGTCTTAGGAATGTGGGGTGCACCAATAGGAAAACCATGCAAACACGGGGAGAACATGCAAACTCCACACAGAAACGCCAACTGGCCCAGTCGGGACACGAACCAGCAACCTTCTTGCTGTGAGGCGCCCTGTCATGTATACACTTTAAATTATTCCTATAATTTGAGGCCTCCATATTTGTTTGACCTAATGTACCATGGACGGGATGTAATACCTCTTACACTTAAATGCATATCATCTTTTTCTGCGAATGCAAATTTAGCCAAAAACTTTGTATCTGAATCAAGGTGAACCGAATCAATCCAGAAGAATTAATAAAAAGTTGTATACAGTTTCGATCTCAGAATGACACATCCTGATGCCCACCCACAAATGCTTTTTGTCTCTTTCTGATCCATCCCTCTCATACGCTCATAACTATATAAATGAGAACCTGGAATAGACCCAGGCAAGGCAGAAAAGGAACACCTGGTGTCTGAGGTTTGTTATGTCTTGCATACTTTAACTCAGTTGTTAATTAACAAAACTAAATTGCATGCTGTTTTCATTAGCATTGTTTCTCTGTTTTTATCATTCAGCTTATGGCGGGGTCCAATGGCACATATGGTGACGTGCCTTTCACTCACCAGCAAGTCTTTAAGCTGGATATGGATGCTGGAAACAGCACTAAAACGGCAGTGGCTGTCCTAACATCTCTGTTTTTCTTTTTTGTAAACTGTGTGATGCTCTCTGTTCTAAAAAGCAAGCGCATGTTCTACGAGACGCCACGCTATATACTCTTTGGCCACATGCTTATGAACGACTCTGTGCTTTTGCTGGTCACAACTGTAATGTACACTCTTGCTCTCTGTTTTCTTCCAATACATAAATCCATATGCACTCTGTTAGTCTTGATCTCATACTGTACATTCTTTAATGCTCCTCTGACTCTAGCACTGATGTCTCTGGAGCGGTACGTGGCAATCTGCTTCCCTCTGAGACACTGCACCATCGCCACACCAAAACGGACTGGAATCGCCATTGGAATCATCTGGTTTCTTAGTTCTATAAATGTTGTGATAGATATTATTATTGCTTTAGTTGCCAACCCCAGTTTTTTAGCAGAAATTGCATTTTGCACACTAGAGAAATTGTTTATAGGCAAATGGCAGATAGATAAATCACAAGCGTTTGATGTGCTTTATTTTGTGTCTGTTGCAGTGATAATTATATTCACATATATCAGCATTATGATCACAGCCAGGTCTGTTTCTGCTGATAAAGAATCTGCTAAAAAAGCCCTCAGGACGGTGATGTTGCACTTGATTCAGCTGGGACTGTGTCTCACCTCCTTTCTATACGCCACGATAGAGAGAACACTATACATGGTGATTGGAAGCGGTTCTCCTCTCTTCATAAATCTGAGATATTTAAATTATATTATTGTTCTTATTCTACCACGCTGTTTGAGTCCTCTGATCTACGGCATGAGAGATGAAGCCGTGTGGCCCTTGTTCAAATATTTTGTCTGCTATCGTTCAAGCAAAGTAAAGCCTTCTGTTAATGTAAATTAACTGTATAGTATGGGACGAAACAGTAATTGGATAAGCATAGTAGTACCGATAAGATCTGAAAGTAAATGCAAGTATTATTTATATTACTGTAATTTTATTGTATGATGTTAATATAAACATCACTAAGTGCAAAGATTACAGACTATTGTACGCATATGTGTGTCCAGTTGGTTCATAAAAAGTTGCTGCAGATTCACTATGAACTAATGCTTGACTCTAATGCATTAAAGCCCTGCTCTGTATAAAATATGGCATGAGGTGACAAACATGTTTTAATTTCTCTGGAATTCATATACATTATGATTTTGACATGACATGACAAAAACATGAGAGTATGTGGTCTGGGCAGATCCGAAGCCACATGTCTTTACACAAAAGACCAAAATGTGCATCAAGACAAGGACAGTACAATGGCGAGTGACAGAGCTCTGTTACCAGAAAATAAAAAATAGACAAGGTTTTTCAACAGCCATCTGGACCGAAAGATGTGGACTTGAGCAGCACTTACAGTGTAAAGAGCTTAGTCAGAGCTGTCACATGGCTAAGTTCAATACCTACTGAATACATGGCTAGGTTCAGAGCCTGGATTCGACACTAAACTGTGTTCAGGGGCATTTATTGGATTGAGAGAGAATGTGAGTGTGAGGATAGACATAAGAACACGTGGTCAAGATACACTTGAAGCTTTGTGTTCTTACGAAATTTTGACAGTAAAACGTACACATAGGACCCCCAAAGGCATGCACTGTAACATACACAAAAGACTAGATGAAGACAAGTACATATTCCAGGAGAACACAAAAACCCAGATCCAAGATGAGTGGTCCACTCCTTTTAGGCCTCGAGCAAACCAAAGAAGACTGACTGTCAACCGTGACCAGAACAAATAAATCTGCACTGTGCTCACCGCGCCACATCTTTGCCAAACTGACCCAGATATGTTTTAAGGTAACCGGACCTCTTATGCAGCCCATTGTAGGCTCATAGACACATTTGCAAGTGGTTTCTGTGCCACATCTAAACTGGCATTGATATGTTTAAGATAACTTGGTCACATTTGGTGAAACATGTGTATGTTCTTACTTTATTTTAAGGTGTAGACCCTAAACTCAGGTAAGGAAACACAAGTGGAACATAGAAACCCTATTACCTTCTAGCGTTTTGGAAGGGTTATTACAGAGCAACACAGACACACTGCAGAAGCATAAATGCTCACAATGACATCCGATACATGCAAGCTACAGTATACCCCATAGAATACAGTAAAAACGTGACACAGAAGAATAAATTTGCATCTGTATAGAGCTTTTCACAATAATTATCATTCCAAAGCAGTCTTAAAAAAGGAATACATTATTACATTACAGTCAAAATAAGAGTTGTACATACAGTACTGAAGGGTGCACAGTATAAAAAACATAGTTAACCTGCAGTTATCCAGTACATAGGGTCCTTCCAAAATGATGATCTCTATGTGTATAATACATGTTCAATGAAGTATATTAGCGTATGAAGTGTTTGTGTTGTCCTTGACGTGCTCAGAGGGTGGACATCATCTCTTCACAGAATTTAGATCTGATTGAGTGGCACTCCATGAGAAAAGAATTAGCATAACTGCTGTTTATAATTTATCTGAACATGAAATATCAATGTGAAAGAATGCATTTTAAGATATCATACAGTTATGTGATGCATTGTGTAAGTGCCTTACTATAAAGATAGGTCTTTAATCTATTTTGTACTAATCAATCTGACAAATACCACAACACCAATATTATATACCGTGACTATGTTTATAACTGTCGTCCAACAGGTGTCATAGTAGAGTAACATTGACGATTAACATGAACAATTGTGAAAATTAGCTCATAAAAGACTTAGGCCCAATCCCAATTCTATTTTTGTACCCCTACCCCTTGGCCCTTCCCCTTCCCCTTGGCCCTTACAACCGAGGGTTAAGTGGAAGGGCTTCAAAACTTACCCCTAAGAATTGGGACAGCACTTCAACACCTGTACCATCATCGTATATCATCGCTATCTCTTGCTTCATATGAGATCAGATGATCACGACTGCTGGAGTTATTCCAGTTGTTATTTTTTGGTGTTTTTTCTTCAGGAAATCACTGAAGGCGTATATTATGCTATCATAACGATCTAATGTGGCAATAAGATCAGAACTGTACTGTGCATTTACTCCGTGGCCATACTCATCTATGTAAACACACGAAAACAACATTAACATTATAGCAGACACTGTAAAAAGCTCATTCTCAGCCACTAGACATTACTGACAGGGTATTCCAGTGTCATCGTGTGTCAGAATGTTCTGGGACCGCTGTACTGGAGTTATGATTATGGATTATAGGTCGCGAAATTTAGCGTTTTTTTTTTTTTTTTCAAATCATGACGGTAAAAGACGAACGCGGTTATGAATATATTAAAACGTGTTTGTTTGTCGTAAAAATTCGTAATAATGACAAAAAATACTAATTTGTGGATCTCCTTACTTCCGGGTTCAGCTATCCTGCCGCTGTGGCAGGTGCATTCTGGGAAAAATTCTTACCCCTCCCTTTGAAGTGTGGTCCTGAAAAATCTTCATTCGAAGGGGTGTATACCCCTTTCCCTTAGCCCTACCCCTTCAAGCTAGAGAGAATTAGGACACCCCTACCCCTTGACGTGAACGCGCAAAAAGAGGGGTAGGGGTAAGGGGAAGGGCTAAGGGGGAGAATTGGGATTGGGCCTTAGAGTGCTGCAGATACCCAGAAAGGCTGGACAGTACACAATTTCTTCTTTTCCTGAAACCTTGAGAAATGTATGAAATGAATACGTTAGTTTGGATAGCCTCATCAACTGTCAATCAATGCTGAACGAACAACTCGAAATGTGAGGACTGATAAATAAATCTTTTCTGTGCTGATGGTCCAGCACATCCCACATAACTTTTGATTATGGAGATGGGATTTGTGATCTGCTGACTCAACTCAGAAGATGACAGGTGAGATGAGCTGACTAAAACTACCTAACCGGGAATTTTGTCTTGTTTGAGATGCCACCGTTTGTGTGTCTTTCTGAATTATGTGTTAGGGAATCAACAGATAAATTACCAGTCTACGTCACACATGATGTCACACGGGTCCCTGGTTGCAAAAAGGACCGGTTGCAATAGCAAACATGTCATGTTGTGCGGTAGGATGCTAAAGTATAAAGACAGAAAACTTAACTTTTACCATACCTTTTAATGTCAACCACAGACATCTTTGGGTAAAATGGAGCTGAATGGAGTGACGACCTAATTAAAAATGCTTGACTCTGCAGTTTTCATTTCATATCAGGTAAGTTCACGCTATGCTGAATCATACACATTACTCGTTTTTGATTGCTGCAGTGATTCCAGCAAAAACAGTTGAATAAGATTCATTAAACTGCAGACACTGAATGTTAATAATGAAACGTAAACATGTGAGTTCACATACCCTGCCGTACAGGTGCAGTTCGCTGATGGGAATGCAGGTGTTTTGCTTGTTGATGATTACCCAGGCCTTGTACAGCTCCGTCCTCTTTCCTTGTCTTTGGCTAGGCAGAACCTCTGTTTTTAGCATAGTTTTGAATCTGGTAATCATGGAGCATTATTTCTTGCACATGACCACACAGAACAAAATTGTAGGCATCCAAAGACTTGTAGGCCTTTAACTTCTCTCTTGTAAAATCCCTTGGAGTTTCAATGAGATTGTTGTATATTTCGGGTTGGATGCTTGGCTATTTTGTCTTATCCAATATCCACTGGGAGAGTGCTGCTTTCGCAAATGTACCTGTCAGACGAACGCCGCTCACTTTAACGTTAATTTTGCAGAAAAACTGTGCTCATCATTGGGTGACAAGCTGTTATAATATGCTGAAAGCATTATGTAAATAATATGTATAATGTGTAATCAATATAACTTATTTCTAAGACAACAACAAACTCTGTACCGCATTGGTCATTCCCTCGCTGTAAATGCTAGAGCTCTCGGTTTTTTCTGCCACCTCCCTGCACGCGCATCCTGAATGTCTACAAACATGGTAATTCGTCTATGTGACATTTTAAGTATATTTAAATGACTTCTCATCACCTTCTCATCGTAGGCTATAACATGTTTTTCATATCGAGTTATGCTCACATGCTGGACTCTATAATGTGCAGTGGTTTGAACTTCCAAATTGCATTTCCATGTAGCTTCAAATGACTCTACTCACCTGTTATATATATATATATATATATATATATATATATATATATAT
>CAIGQQ010008883.1:2151628-2164173 GCA_903798035.1 Danio albolineatus
ATTTCTATAACAGTTCACACATATATCACATCACACATAGATCTCTTATCTCATAGCTTAGTTCTTTGTGAGCAAGGTGATTTTTACTCATCTAAATCTATATATATATATATATATATATATATACATATATATACTTTTTAACCACAAAAGCTTGTCTTGCACACTATGCACTGTGTTATCACATAATAAATCTATGTGTGATGTGATCTATGTGTGAACTGTCATAGAAATCTACAATATGGTGAAAAGGAAAAAAAAAGGTTTTTGACTGAAGAAAGAAATTATCTTGGAAGGTAAGGTGATGAGTGAAGTATCAGGAATTTTTTTTATCTGGAAGTGAACTAATCCTTTAAAGCAAGCTGGAATAACCCCACTGCTTAAGAAAGCTACTGCAAATGATGCAGTTTAATTACAGACCAGTTTCCTGTCCTCCATTCACTGCAAAAAACTTGAGCAAGTCATAGTCAACCAAGTCTCTATCTATATTTGTCAGCATAACCTAGATATTCAAAAACTGAAGACACCGAAAAACTGACACTCACTAGAGTAGCTACAAAATAAACTTTTATTTTCTTGTTGAACCAGTCTCCTGCTTTTGGCAAGGTGAACCATCAGATCCTTTTTTAAACATCAATTTTTGTACATAAAATTTACTAGATAGCTAAATATAAAGCATTTTTCTACAATAGACTTGTACTTTATGTCAATCTTCTATCAAAACCTCCCAATTCCCACCCACAATTTTCCCCCATCTTTGTTCCATCCCTCTCACACTCTCACAGATATATAACGTAACATTATGGATCAGACTTAGACAAGGCAGAGAGGCAACACATTTGTGTTTGAGGTATTGAAAAGTTTAAATCAATCTAATTTAAAGATAGACACATTTCTTTAGGCAGCATCTTCAATATAACTGCATGACAGTGTTCTTATTAGTCTTGTTTGCCTATTCCTTATTTTCAGCTTATGGACCCCAATGGCACAAGTGGGGATTTACCATTCATTCATCAGCAAGTCTTTAAGCTGGATTGGGATCCTCTCACCATTAGTGAAGCCATATTGGCTGTGTTAACATCTCTGTTCTTTATTTTTCTAAACTGTGTGATGCTCGTAGCTCTAGGAAGCAAGCCAATATTTTATGAGACACCACGTTATATTCTTTTTGGCCACATGCTTATGAATGACTCTGTGCTTTTGCTGGTCACAACTGTAATGTACACTCTTGCTCTCTGTTTTCTTCCAATACATAAATCCATATGCACTCTGTTAGTCTTGATCTCATACTGTACATTCTTTAATGCTCCTCTGACTCTAGCACTGATGTCTTTGGAGCGCTACGTGGCAATCTGCTTCCCTCTAAGACACTGCACCATCGCCACACCAAAAAGGACTGGAATCGCCATTGGAATCATCTGGTTTCTTAGCTCTATAAATGTTGTGATAGATATTATTATTGCTTTAGTTGCAAACCCCGGTTATTTATCAGAAACTGCATTTTGCACACTAGAGAAATTGTTTATAGGCAAATGGCAGATAGATAAATCACAAGGGTTTGATGTGCTCTATTTTGTGTCTGTTGCAATGATCATTGTATTCACATATATCAGCATTATGATCACAGCCAGGTCTGTTTCCTCTGATAAAAAATCTGCTAAAAAAGCCCTCAAAACAGTGATGCTGCACTTGATTCAGCTGGGACTGTGTCTCACCTCTTTTCTATACGCCACAATAGAGAGAACACTATACATGATGACTGGAAGTGACTCTTCTCTATTTATTAATCTGAGATATTTAAATTATATCATTGTTCTTATTCTACCACGTTGTTTGAGTCCTCTGATCTACGGCATGAGAGATGAAGCCGTGTGGCCCTTGTTTAAATATTTCTTCTGCTATCGTTCATGCAGCATAAAACCATCAGTTAATGTACATTAACTATATTGTATGAGAGGATATGAAATAACTGGAGAAGAAAATAGAAATAAGAATAAGATAAGTAAAAATAAGTATTATGTTATTGCTGTTATTGGATTTGATCATATGTGATGTTATATAATAATACATAAATAACGAGTTCAGAAAGCCAGTCTTTAAAAACAAATATATTAATATGTGCTTTTATGCATGTCCTTTTGGTTGATGAACTGTGTTTTTTTAAATGCTGCATAAGCACTAACTGTTGGTTCTCCAGTTTTGATTCCCTCTTAACTTGTACGTGAGCAATGTCCTTACCTCTGGGCTGCAGTGACTCAAATTGAAAGATCCTACTGACCTTGTTTGTTTGTATCATTCTTTACAGCTGAAATGTTTTACTATAATAAAATTGACATCTTACGTATTCCTCACATATTCTTTTTTGCCTCCCATTATCAACTCGGAAATTGTCTCTTCACAAATAAAACTACTCCTATCAATGCCTAACTTTCTGCTTGACAATACAACTGGACACAACTGGACGTGGACAAAACTGGGCACAACTGGACATGTCCAATGAGTCCCCTGATCTAATTATGCTAGTCAGTGCATCAGTGAGGGAGAGTATATCTTTTTATACACTTGTAACCAATGTGTTTGCGGTAGTTAAAACTACTACAAACAAACAAACAAAACAGAAAATGCAAGCAACATGATAGTTCATGTCAACATGTTAAAATTGTTGAAATATTTGCTAGTAAAATACTAAGCATCTTATTAGGTAGCCTATGCCATTTAACATTTTTCCAACAGATATATAATCATCTATACCCTTCTGTTCTGGGATGGACAAGGCACAGGCACAGGTCAACGGCACAGTCCCAATTCCAATGTTGTGTTAGCTGGGTTGCTGCTATCTTACTGTAGATGCCCTGGAATGCCCCATTCTCAGATGATTTTAGGTGACTTAAACTCGCCATGAAATGAAAGTAATATACATTCACCTGAAATTGAAATGAGAAAAAAATGTATTTCATCCTTTTGAAACCAATTGCATTGTTGGAAGATGGGTTTTGCTAACAAAATGAAGGAATGACAAATGGATGAAGGTAGAGCAGAAGCAAGACACACCCTGATTTCCCGTCTCGAAACGTATTCGATGTTACCAGAGGTGAAGAAAAAACTGGGTGGTGGGGGGTATCTGATAAAAGATTTTGAGTGCAAATTAATTTTTGCAAAATGATGAAGTACACAGATACATCATTTATAACGAGCACTGCTATACAAGTATAAAAATAAGAAGAACAAATTTTTACTTCATGGCGACTTTAAAGATACATTAGGGTGCGGCGATTCAAGCACGGTGTGATTTGTAGTAAATCTCTTGCAAAGGCCCTCATGGACATCCCCGGAGGATGATTATGCAGGCCATGGGAGATGTTTAACTTTACTTTCATGTTTATCAAACCACTCTGTCACCAGTCTTGCTGTGTGTATTGGTTCATCATCATCCTGATACACGGCACCACCTTTAGGAGACAATGTTTACAGGGTGGTTTACTGTAATGGACTCCGCACGGGCCTTCCCAAAAAACAGTCAGACAGTTCTGACCAGAAGCAGAAAATCAGAGCACATCACACCTCTCCTCAGGTTTTAACACATTTAAATCTGTTTTTATCTTTTATTATTATTTTTTTTTTTATAATTGTCTTTTTATTCTTGTTTATGTAAAGCACTTTGAATTGCCTCTGTGTATGACATGTGCTTTGTAAATAAACTTGCCTTGTCTGGGTGATATGCTTCTTTGGGGCTTTTCTACAACGTAACTCTCCCAGATAAAGGAAAGACAGCCCACATTGTACACAGCCCAAGATTTTTATGCCGCCACCATTAAAACTGATGTTTGGCATTGGCATGAGTGACCAAAGGTTTGACTATAGCAGCCCAGGCTTGTATACTGACCCTGTGGAGCTCCTGATGAATAGTTTTGAGTGAAACAGGAGAGTGGAGGTGCACATTTATTTCTGCAGTTAGATGGGCAGCTGTGTTGGGCCTGTTTTCAGTTTTATTGTCCGACCCCTGTATGTGTGCATCCAAATTTCAGTTTCCTTTTGTGGAATGAGAAAATGGACTACTGCGATCTGCTGGTATGGAAAGACACGTCCTTTCATACAGGCGCAGAACAGATGCTTATTTCAGTCTTTGGCTGTTCATTTGGTGTGTTCATGTGCAGCTTTTTGGTTCAAATGAGGTCATACACAGCTGAAATAAGGTGGCAACACGGTTGGTTTTCATTAGAGTTAGCTCTTTGTTGTCAGCGTGGTGTGTCTTGGGCTAACATACTAACTTCTAAAAATGCTATTTTGATTAGTTCATTCACATTACCCATTAGATCCTTTGTTATATCCTGTTGAATATGTACATTTTTGGGTCAGAGGGAGTTTTGTGCCTATGCCCTTAAATGCAAATGAGCTGTTTCTCCACACCAACTGTTCGGGCATGGCTCACTTCATTAGTGTCAGATGTTAGATAAACGTAGGTCAATGATCGACAAGACAGCGACTTAACACAGAAGAAGCAGAGAACCAGTTACAAATACCAAAATAAGACTGAATCAGTAAGTTTCTGAAAGGTTATTTTTGCAGGCCTACTTGCACCAAATGTAACAGAATGTCTATCATACAAGTATATGTTGCTGTATGAATATCTATTATGCTACTGTACAAATAAAAACAAGGGTCGTGTGTTTGAAGCATCCTCACTTATAAATGTGTACTGACATGCAGCTGTGCTGATTCGAGTGGTTATGAATTACATAGTAATTAATCTTTACCCTTCTGTACTGTACTGTACTGTCTTTTCTTTATTAAAAACAAGTACAGTTTTAAAAATGTAAATGTAAAACTGTAAATGATCACAGATAGAACAGATATTTTTCATGGTTCGGGACCTGTAGAGCTGTGCATCGATGGATTTACTCTTCAGTGTTTGGACTCTGAGTAGTGAATATTAAACCACACTGAACTGAGCTAAACTGAACTCTGAAAACTGGACTGACAGTGTTTCAATTTACTATAATCTTCTATGTGAGGCTGCTTTGACACAGTCTACATTGTAAAAGCACTATAGAAATAAAGGTAAATTGAACTAAATATTTTAATCACAGTTTCTCTAGCAAATATTTCCTTGTGAACATGATGATACACGTTAATAATGAGACATAATAATACATGCATGCCAATCAATTTGGTTGGCGGTGATAACTGCACTGCCCTGGTAAACTTCAAACAAAGTTCTTTTGACTGCAATAAGTAGTTTCTGAGAGATGGTATACTGTTTTCAAACTTTCTGGCACCCCTGCGCTGCATGAAGCAGGGTCGACTAAACACAACAATGTTGGCTGAAAGAGAACAGTTATATAAACATCTGGCAAATAGCCTTCTTCACAACAAGTACCATAGCAGTGTGCTCCATCTTTTTCTATTTTCCGTGGACAGACAACCAATAGTGCAGCACCTACATATAAACTAAAACTAAAAAAAAAAACAATGGGTGCCTCTCATATAGTGTGTGACCCCCTACAAGTCTTTAAAATCTTTCCTCAAGCAATCGTACAGGAGCAGATACATCGGCACCAGATCTGCTACTCAATTCTTTAGTGCAGAGATGCCCAAAGTAGGGCCCACGGGCCAAAGTTGGCCCATTGTATCCTTTGATTTGGCCCACCATCCTATAAGAGAGTGAGAATGATGGAGAGGGTTGGGGCAAATGCCTGTACCACAGAGATCATCATCTCTAATTTGACGTAACCTTTTTTGTTTGATTTATTGCTGAGCTACAAAAAACTGAAATAAAATGTTTCAATTAAATGTTTTAAATACATCCAATTTTTAAAAATGTAAATACTGTGGACGGATAGAGGATGAGAGAAAATCAAGACAAAAACTAGTGTAACTGTGCTATAAATGAAATTGTTTTGTTTTTACTTTAATACGTTCATTATAAAATGTAAAAATACTGTATTAGTTAATATAAAGCTATGTTTTCTAGTCATTTTAAATATTATTAAATAAATTAGGAAATTGCCCATGGCAACTATGTTTACCTTTGGCCCACAAGCCTCAATCAAGTTTGATTTTTGGCCCTTCATAAGAAAAAGGTTTGGGCACTCCTGCTCTAGTGTATTCATTTTGCAAGTGTATGGTTTTGGATAATATTCTCCTATCTGAACCTCTCAAAGGTTCACTTTGGTGAGGCGTTTCAAACGGCTAAATCAAACTCAAAAAGAACTTTGTTTCAGTCCAATTTTGTTTAAAATGATGTACTTTCAGTTCGTTCTATAAGTGTTGTGCCCTTAGTGCTGGCCCTGCATAAACAGCTCTCACCTAGCCGCCAGAAATCCCTCACTAGACTCAAACACTGATCCTGCATTAGCAGCCCACACTTAAAGACCAGCACAGGCAACCTGTTCTGGCTCACATTAGGCCTTCATGGGATTAAAGATGTCTCCTAGTGTGGGTTGCTTATACAGAAAATGTAGTGAAACGGCCTGCAAATGGTTCATACTTGGGCTAGCCCACACTGGGCCTGTTCAGATTTGGTGTGGACTGGCCGCAGCCCACAAAAAGCCAGTATCCCGCAAAAAAACATCAACAACAACATGGGCCCTGCAGGAGCATGTTTTAAAAGCTTTTTCATTTTTTTTTTTTTTACTTTCAGTCTAGGTCTTAAATTAGAGGCATTTCCTCTGTAGAATTAAACTTCACGTCAATATTCAGACTGCACAGCACCTCCCTTTTTTTCTTTTCTGTCTTTGTTCCATCCCTCTCATGCTGTTACAGCTATATAAAGAGAGACTCTCACAAAAATTCAAACCCGAAAGGCTTACAAATGTCAAGTCAATATCTGCCAACAAAGCTGCTAAGCAGAAACTTTTCTTTGGGCAGGATCATCAGTATAACTGCTTTATTAATTACTGTCTTGTTTGTCTGTTTCTTGTGTTTCAGCTTATGGACTCCAATGGCACTAGTGGTGATGTGTCTTTCCTTTATCAGCAAGTCTTTCAGCTGGATTGGGATCCTCTCACCATTTGTGAAACTATATTGGCTGTGTTAACATCTCTGTTTTTTGTTTTTGTAAACTGTGTGATGTTCTTTGCTCTAAAAAGCAAGCACATATTCTTTGAGACGCCACGCTATATACTTTTTGGCCACATGCTTATGAATGACTCTTTTCTTTTGATGCTAACAACTGTCATGTTCATGTTGGCTCTGTGTTTTTATCCAATACATAAAGCCACATGTACTTTTTTAGTTCTTACCTCAACCCTTGGTTTCAATAATGCTCCTCTGACTCTAGCACTGATGTCTCTGGAGCGGTACGTGGCAATCTGCTTCCCTCTGAGACACTGCACCATTGCCACACCTAAAAGAACAGGAATTGCTATTGGAATCATCTGGTTTCTGAGTACAATAAATATTATCATAGATATTATTATTGCTTTAGTTGATAACCCCAGTTATTTAGGAGAAATTGAATTTTGCACGCTGCAGAAATTGTATATAGCCAAATGGCAGGTGGATAAAGCTCTAGGGACTGATGTGCTCTTTTTTGTGTCTGTTGCACTGATCATTATGTTCACATATATCTGCATTATGATCACAGCCAGGTCTGTTTCATCTGATAAAGATTCTGCTAAAAAAGCCCTCAAAACGGTGATGTTGCACTTGATTCAGCTGGGACTGTGTCTCACCTCTTTTCTATATGCCACGATAGAGAGAACACTATACATGGTGATTGGAAGCGGTTCTCCTCTCTTCATAAATCTGAGATATTTAAATTATATTATTGTTCTTATTCTACCACGTTGTATGAGTCCTCTGATCTACGGCATGAGAGATGAAGCCGTGTGGCCCTTGTTCAAATATTTCTTCTGCTATCGTTCAGGCAAAGTAAAGCCCTCTGTTAATGTGCATTAACTGTTTGGCATGAGAAGATTTGAAATAATGTAATTGTCATTTTTCTTTGGATATTATATATGATGTTAAATGTCAAATGATTGATTTGCATCCATGTGTTTTCATTCGATTCATGAACTGTGGTTTTCAAATGCTGCAGAAAGACTATGAACTAATGCTTCATTCAAATGCCTACTCTCTCTTAAATATGGCATGTGGTAAATAACAGGTTTGAGTACTTTGCAGTTCATACATTTCACAATTGTTTTTTCAGGCTCAATTTATGTTGTGTTTTAAATTTGTTAAGACCCCCAAGAACGTCTTTGACAATGTGCAGTATTCTCTGCCATAAAATATTTTAAAGGCTGTTTAAAAAGCAGGTGATATACTGTACACATATGCACAGAATTTGTAATATTTTTGTTTATGTTTTATTCTGGTCTGTTTACTTTTCATGCTTGGATTGTTTTGATTTATATAACACAGAAGCTATTATTGACAATCTACATATTGCCATGCTGCTAAGATTACTCACTGTCCCCATATACATTCTTAGTTTGTTCTGTTCTTCATCTACTATTGTTTGAACTTTGTGGACGGTTATCTTCACCCTTGTAGATTTATTAAAGTGATCTTGTTTCCAACTGTTTTGTTGTAAGCATCACTTTGAACACAGTTTTGTAACAGAATGTTGCAAAAGCAAGATTAAAATCAAAAATTAATAATAAGTGTACAAGGCTTTGCCTTTAATGACTTCAGCACATCACCACTAGTCTCTCACACTTCTCTGCTGTGAACTTGATGAACTCTTTATTCAGTATCGTCCATAATTCAGAGACAATAGAGCAAAGGTGACAAACTCAGTTCCAGCTCTGAACAGTTCAGCTTCAACCCTAATTAAACACACCTAATCAAACTAATTGAGTCATTCAGGCTCGTTTGAAACCTACTGTAAGTGTGCTGAAACAGGGTCAGGACTAAACTCTGCACGGCTGCGGCCCTCCAGGAACTGAGTTTGAGTTTGTAGAGGATTTCTTAGTTCTAGATGTAGATAATAATTTTAAAAGCACTTGGTATAAATGCTGTAAAATGAGGATGCTTTCAGCAATACTGCATAAATACATTTTATTTATTAATTAACTTATATTAACTAAATCAAATCAACATTTGTGTATGAACACACTTTGTATTTAAAACATTTGGTACACTTAACTATAGTTTTTAGGTAGCTTTGCAGGTAAGATTTTAAAACATCTTAGAGATGTTGCCAAAGTTCTTCTGGATTTAGTTGTTTTGTTTCTTGTCATTCCAGACAAAATGTCTTTTTACGCGGCAGATGCCCTTCCAGCGGCAACCCATCTCTGGGAAACATCCATACCCACTCATTCACATTCATACACTACGGACAATTTAGTCTAACCAATTCACCCGTCATGGGCGCCGCTAAGGGGGGGAAAGTTAGGACGATTCTAAGGGCCCATGCTCTCTAGGGGCCCACAGACATCTGCTTTATATTTAATAACAGTACTATAATGTAAAATAAATTATGAATGTATCTCTAAATTACAAGTAAAACAATTTATTAGAAATAAAAAATAAAAATATGGCTTATATCTGCCCCTCGTGTCTGTCACTGTCAAATTGCACCCCCCTCCTTTCACTGTATGGTTCAGTCCGTCAGTATCGGGAAGAGAGTTGATGCTTTGTTGAGTGCGATCGTCAGGTAAACTGTCAAAGCAGGTTCTCGAGGTTAACATCAGCTGTGTCTCAAATCGCATACTTATGCACTATTCTACGCCATTATGTAGTATAAATAGTGCAAGTAGTGCGTTCACACTGAAAACTCTACAAATAATAAGTGCACTTTAATTACCCGGATGATGCACTCATCATCATTTATGGGTCTCGGCTTATTTATGGGTCTCATTGTAATATAATTTTGTGTCTTATTGATTTTTGTCACTGTTCCAGTGTATTGCACATTGTATGAGACACTATTGCAGTACAGTTATTTAAATAGTTACACACTGGTGTTTTGTGCGTTTAGAAATGTAAAACTTTTAGTGAATATTTGATTACTGTTTCTTTTTTTGTACTACATTTACATTTGAACAAAAACTCATCCGCTAGCTACAGTCAGGGCCGTTCTCTTACTAAATACTGATAAGTAGTGGACAAAATCAATAATAAAATGCATAGATCAATATAACTACATTGCAGACAAAGAGTTTGGATAGCTAGCTTATTAGTAGGGGGCCCATCCTCATATTTTTTTATGGGGCCCAAAATTGCTAGCGGCTCCCCTGTCACCCGCACCACATTTGGACTGTGGGGGAAACCGGAGCACCCGGAGCAAACCCACGCGAACGCAGGACATGAACATGCAAACTCCACACAGAAACGCCAACTGACCCAACCGAGGCTTGAACCAGCGACCTTCTTGCTGTGAGGCGACAGCACTACCTACTGCGCCACTGCATTGCCTTTTTCTATTAGATATAAATGGAATGAAATTTGAAATTCGATGTGTCACATTCTATGTGTTACATGACAATGGTATTGGAGATTCAAATGCCGCTTTATCAAATGGATTATTTGCCCAAAAGTGAAATTCTTCTCACCCTCAATTCATCAGAGATATAGGTGAATTTTTTTCCCCAGTAGAACATCATGAAACGTTTTTATTTAGCTTAATCTGGGGTCCTTGGTGATTCATATAATATCAGTAACCGTTTTTTATAAGGTAAAAATAAACACTTACAAACAAGTCCAAATCGAGAGTCACGTGACGGTAATGGCGGAGTAGCAGCTCATTTAAATAAGACATATAACAGCACATATTTTAAGATCTTGTGAATGGACATTATATCATGCCCACTACTCAAAAGAAGTTGAATCTTTTGTCAAAATCCTGTAAATCGACGGAGATTATATCGCCTCAGGAGGACTGTCAAACAACGATCATGGCGGACCAGGCCTCTCTGTTGCTGAGCCGAGCTGAGACCAACAGCTTGGTAGAAAGAATATCAACAGAAGTGCTTAAAGGTGTTGAAAACTCATTTGAAAAGAAAATTGACCCTGTTCTAAAGAAACTTCAGGAATGTTCCTCAAAAATCGGGACTCTGGACATGCGAATTACTGAGGTAGAAGGCCGCATCTCAGAATCCGAGGATGCGATGACCACCTACGGTGCAAAACTTACTGATCTCGTGGATAAACTGGCGTCTGCACTGGAAAAAATAGACGATCTGGAGTACAGAAACAGGAGATGCAATGTGTGGGTCGTCGGTCGTCCAGTGGGATGCGAGGGTAGTAATCCGATCTCCTTTTTCAAATCCTGGTTACCAGAGCTGCTACAAGTAAGCTTCAAGGGTGGGCATGCTAAACTGGATCGATGCCACCCCGAGCAGTCATAATAAAGTTTCACAACTTTCAGGACAAAGTTCGGACTATGCAAGCGGCCAGACAAGCACGTGCCCTGTCTTACAACGGTGCTTCTAATATGATATTCGGGGACTTTTCTGCAGCGGTAATGAGGAAAAGACAGGAATTCTACCATGTTGAACAGCAGCTTAAAGAGAAGGGAATTGTCTTTACAATGTTGTACCCAGCAGTTCTCAGGGTCAAGGTGAACTGTCAGGAGAGGTCTTTCAATGACCCAAAGGAAGTCACAGCATTTCTGGCATCTGCCCCAGTACAGATAGGGCTCTCCTGGCCGCACTTCCACTGACTGAGCATCCTTTTCCCATCCCGGTAAGGTTTCTAGAGGGCTTAGCTGTTGAAATTGGACATTCTGTCTACATCTATGTCTCTAAGACTAAAAGCTTGTTTGTTAGACTTGTTGTTGTTGGACAAAAGAAATGTAAAGTGTCTTTTGTAATAGAATTTTGTGTTTTATGACAGTATTTATTTATTTATTTATTTATTTAATTACAACTTAATTTGATTTACTATTATTATTATTATTATTATTTTTACAATATTTTTTTTCATGTTGGGGTCAGAATTCAAATTACATGTATGTTAGATATTGTCTTTTTACTCAGTATAATTTTCTGACATGTTTTTGCACTAAAACTGTTCAATAAAAATATATAAAATATATTTGATGAAAAAGAAAAACAAGTCCAAAACAATAGTCATGGTTCCTGGCAACACAATGATGTCTTGTGGAATGAAATTATTGGTCTCTGCAGGAAAATGAACATTATTTACATATATTACTTATTATTTACATATTAGTTGATTTGAACAATAAATGTTGGGCAACGTGACACCTGAAAACTGGACCAACCGTGCACTCTCTCCTCCCTTGAGAGCCTCTTTTTTATTCTATCCCTCTCAGACACTCACACCCATATAAAGTGAGCATCTGGAGCATAATTCACAGCAGAAAGACTTACTGCACAAATGTCACGATGTCTAACTAACAAAGCTGCTAAGCAGAAACATTTCTTTAGGCAGAATCATCAGTACAACTGCTTCATTTATTACTGTCTTGTTTGTCTGTTTCTTGTTTTTCAGCTTATGGACTCCAATGGCACAGGTGGTGATGTGTCTTTCCTTCATCAGCAAGTCTTTCAGCTGGATTGGGATCCTCTCACCATTAGTGAAACTATATTGGCTGTGTTAACATCTCTGTTTTTCTTTTTTGTAAACTGTGTGAT
>CAIGQQ010008883.1:2209173-2231086 GCA_903798035.1 Danio albolineatus
TAAAATCTACTAGTTAAAATAAATCAGTAAAGTTTACAAGCTTTTCTTGAGTAGATTCAGCGATTACTTTTTACAATAGGGCAAGAGGAGTGGGCAAAAAACCACAAAGGCAGGGGTGCCAAGCTTGTGGCATCATATTCAACGAGCCTGTAATTGCTGCAAAGGTGCATCAATAACGTATTGAGCAAAGGCTGTGAATACTTCTGTACATGTGATTTTTTATTTTTTTTTATTTTTAATAAATTTGCACCAATTTCAAAAAATCTTTTTTTCACATCGTCATCATGGGGTATTGTGTGTAGAAATTTGAGGAAACAAATGAATTTAATCCATTTTGGAATAAGGCTGTGACAAAAAAAGTGGAAAAAGCGAAGCGCTATGAATCCTTTCCGGATGCACTGTATATATTCAAATATATAACTATGTACATATACATATATATAACTATGCTTGAGACAGCTTTGAGATTTGGCAGAGCAGTTTTTTATACTAAGAGTTCCATAGAATACAAAACAATGTTTAACCATTTAATGATTTTTAAATGACGTCAACACCAATTATATTTGTTTTAGTCCTGTGTGAGAGTGAACATGCAACATCATGTCAACAACCCATATTCATCAAAATGTTCCTCTCAGCAGTGTAGCATCTGAACGGAATTATCCTTTTATCACATTCCATTTACTTCTAATCAAAGAGCAAAAAAAGTATTTAAATGATATAAGATTGAATGAACAGAAGGTCCCACCCATCGAGTGACGCACATGATGCTCCTATGTGGTTTTGCCAGCCACTGTAACTCTTATATAAGCTCAGGAGCAGAATGATTTGTGGATTACTGCAGCTGGAGTGTACGAAATGCTGATGTCTCACCTTATTCACTGTTGAATGTCAAAGTTTTGTGAAAAGAGGTCTGTTCTGTCTTATGCATACTTTCATTGATTATCTTTATTTCGTCATAATCATCCTATGGAAAAACAGATTAAACTGTGCGTGTTTATGAGTATAAATGATATTGTTAAAATCTGTCCTGTTTCTTGTCTTTCAGCTTATGGCAGGATCCAATGGCACAGCAGAGGACTCATCCTTCACTTATCCGCAAATCTTTAAATTAGACATGGATGTTGTCACCAGCACGAAAACTGCAGTGGCTGTGTTAACATCTCTGTTCTTCTTTTTTGTAAACTGTGTGATGTTCTTTGCTCTAAAAAGCAAGCACATATTCTTTGAGACGCCACGCTATATACTTTTTGGCCACATGCTTATGAATGACTCTGTACTTTTGCTGGTCACAACTGTCATGTATGTAGTGGCTCTGTGTTTTCTTCCAATACCTAAATCCATATGTATGCTGTTAGTCTTCATTTCTCACTGCACTTTCCGTAACGCTCCTCTGACTCTAGCAATGATGTCTCTGGAGCGGTACGTGGCAGTCTGCTTCCCTCTGAGACACTGCACCATCGCCACGCCAAAAAGGACTGGAATCGCCATTGGAATCATCTGGTTCCTTAGTACTATTAATATTATAACAGATATTATTATGGTTTTAATTTTAAATCCCAATTTAGCAGACTTTATATTTTGTACCTTAGAAAAATTGTTTGTATTCAAATGGCAGGTGGATAAAGCTCAGTGGTTTGATGTGCTCTATTTTGCATCTGTTGCAGTGATCATTATATTCACATATATCAGCATTATGATCACAGCCAGGTCTGTTTCCTCTGATAAAGATTCTGCTAAAAAAGCCCTCAGAACGGTGATGTTGCACTTGATTCAACTGGGACTGTGTCTCACCTCTTTTCTTTATGTCACCATAGAGAGAACACTATACATGATGACTGGAAGTGCCTCTCCTCTTTTTATCAATCTGAGATATTTAAATTATATTATTGTTCTTATTCTACCACGTTGTCTGAGTCCTTTGATCTACGGCATGAGAGATGAAGCCGTGTGGCCCTTGTTCAAATATTTCTTCTGCTATCGTTCAGGCAAAGTAAAGCCCTCTGTTAATGTGCATTAACTGTATGTTTTATTAATGTTGTGGCTAGTAAGTTGGGGGAGGGGGGGACACATCGTAAACTATAACAATTAAAATGTTTAAACTTGTTCACAGAACTTGACCAATTCATTCCCTACCAAAATATTACAAATTGTTACAGCTTACGATATATTCTCAAATCAATCCTGTACAATGTCGATTGGTGCTCTTTTCAAGGTATATATTTTTATTTATGTCTTGTTTCTTTTATTATTAGATGTTTATATAAGTAAGAAAGTAAACTGCTCCTCCCAGACGAGGAAAAATTACAAACTTTGTAGCAGCATAATGAAGGAATTACATTGTTGTACTGTATTGTTGTACTGTCCTGTTGTACTGTATATGTTTACAAGCAGACATTATACCAGAGTGAAATGCCTTGGATGTATTTTCATTACTGATCTAAGACCTTTGGGCCTCATGTAACATTTATAAGAACACTTATTTCCACACTTCTCTCTCTCTGTAATGATCCCTCTCAAATGCACTGTCATTGGCGTAACTGCTTAATTTACACTTTATGCTCTTCAGCATTATTTCTCAGTTCCTTTTCTGTCTGCTTATGGCTGGCTCTAATAGCACAGCTCAGGTTGTGTTTTTTATTCATTCAAGGTGGACATGGATGCTGACCCAATACTTAAATTGCAGTGATTATGTTTGCTCCAAAAAGCATGCACATATTTTGAGACACTGCGATACTGTATATCCTTTTTGGTTACATACTTATGAATTTTCCTATGTTGCTAACAACTACATGCATGCATTCGATACATTTTACCTTCAAGTAACCAGAACCGTCTGCACTCTTTTAGTCTTCATCTCAACCCATGCGTTCGAAGCGGTCCTCTGACTCGAGCACTGATGTCTCTGGAGCAGTTTGTGGCAATCTGCTTCCCTCTGAGACACTGCACCATCGCCACACCAAAAAGGACTGTAATTGCCATTGGAATCATTCCTTAGTAAAATATATAATGAAAGACATTACTGTTGTGTTCACTGTCAATCTCTGTGTATTTGTATGATTTTTGTTTTGCACTCAAGAGACGTTGTAAAAAATACCAAACTGCAATGATAAAATTGGTGAAAATAGACAATTAACAAAACAGAGGTTGATGTCTGCTGTTATAGGTCAAAATTTTATTTCGTCCAATTTCATTTTTAATTCCAGTAATCAAATTTAACAGGGTGGATAATCATTTCAGGAACAAGCCAAAACCTTTAAATTCACATCTACAGACATATGCCTGGAGGTAAATAAGAACTTTAACATTTGGTTTTAAATGCTTTAAAATATTTATTAGCCTAATATTTGGAGAAGAAAAAACTTTAAACGTCCATATGGTCGAAAATATCACATTTATGTCGAAGTCAAATTTTAGCTAATGCTGATGAAAATGTTAAAGTTTTGTTTACTTTACTGTAGGCTACCAAATCCCAGCCATGATTTTGATGAGTTTCGAAAATCTATAAAAGTTGAGTGAAAACACATCTCCATCGTTGTTCAGTCAGTGTTAAACTGCAAATTCCACCAGAATGACTTAATTTAAAACCAGAATAGCTATTATGTGACTACCTTGAAACCAGCAATGATGTGTTTTGATAATCATCCATGTTTCTCTAGGGCGTTGGACCAAGCAATCAGCGTGGCTCGCATCGCCCTCTGCTGGTAAATATAAAACTTTACATGATCTTGAGTACTTTAAAACCATCAGCAGCAACTCCATAGAAATTTGCTAAATAATTTCGAACACCACTTTCGGGAACACAAATGTCAAGACAGGTCTATTTTATAATATTTACTCCTTATACTGACCTTCAAGTGGTTCTATACCTTTATGAGTTTTCTGTTGGAACACAATATATTTGTTAAAAACATGTAACCATTGACTTCCATAGTAGAAAAAACATATATTGTCAAATAAATATTTACAGGTTTCCAACATTTTTCTAAAAACTTATTTTGTGTGAAAAAAGAGAAAGTTAAACAGGTTTGTTAAGTGAAGGTTGGGTAAATGGTGACAGAATTTTCAGTTTTGGGTGAACCATCCCTTTAACGCCTAATTTGTAAAGCTGTAACTTATAGCTTCAGCAAACTTAAAAGTCTTGTTTAATTGTTTATTATTAACCATATAAAAAGGGACAGCTCACCAATAAAACAATAATAATTACCTTGTCATTTACTCTCCTTCATGTCATGTGGTTTTAAATCTTTGAGTTTCTTTCTTCAGCTGAAAACACACAAACAGGATATATTGAAGAGTGCTGGTTACTGGGCCCCATTTACTTCCATAACAAGAAAATAAAAAGCATCAGTGGTTGCCAGCTTCCAGCATATTTCCAAATATCTTCTTTTGTGTTCAACAATAGAAAGAAACTCAAATAGTGAGGAGTGAGAAAATAGTTGAATTTAAATTTTTTGGTAACTAATAAACACTTTAAAAGTCACATTTCGTGAAAAAAATGGGACAATATGAAAATCTATCATGGTGGCACAAATAAAACAAAATAACATGATTATTGTAAATCTTGGTTTTGCTACATTACCCATATTGTTTGTAGTAAACCTGGTTATGCAATGAGCAATCAATGTGCATAAAACATAGTTACTATGTAAAACTAAAACTGGTTATTTTCCATAAACACAGAAAAGGAATGCTATTAAGACCATGTTAAAACATAGCAGAATAAATGAATGAACGCAGACTGCTGAAACCTCACTTTATTATTTCCCTTGAAATCAGCAACGACCAACACTTTAAACACAACATAATGCAATCATCCTACTTACAACAACAAACAAGCAAAGGCATCAGAGGAAATGCAAAAGAAATCAATTCAGGGAAAAATAAAAAAATTAAATATACATAACAATTTGAAATCATATGTATTATTGTATTAATTATTTCCTGCCAAAATAGCCTTATGACTTGTGATGACTACAGCAAACATACATAAAGTCATACAAAACTGAATATAATTTAAGAATGAAGTGCTAAGAATGAGTTTGGCAGAAGGCGTCATCATGGTTTTGGTTGTATTGAAGTCTCTGGTGGAGAGCAGAGAGGGATGACAGCGCTGGATGAAGACTACGAGCGGAGGCTACACATTGTCTGGTCAAGAAAACAAACACAAGTATAAGACAAAAAACAACAACATTAGTAAAAATAAACATATCATAGTGAAATGAATGCATGATATCAGGGGTCATATCAGCTTCAATTTCATGGCAAAACAGGTCAAAGGTAATAACACATTTTTATAAAACAGATTCATAACAATAAAAAGACAATCAATAACAATAACACTATTCATTCGTCCATTCATTTTCCTTCAGCTTAGTCTCTTTTTTCATCAGGGGTCACCACAGCGGAATGAACCACCAACTTATCCAGCATATGTTTTACACAGCGGATGCCCTTCCAGCTGCACCCCAGTACTAGGAAACACCCATACATTCTCACATTCACACACATACACTACGGCCAATTTGGTTTATTCAATTCACCTACCAAGCATGTGTTTGGACTGTGGGGGAAACCGAAGCACCCCTAGGAAACCTACACGGACACGGGCAGAACATGCAAACATAGAAATGCCAACTGGCCCAGCCGGGACTGGAACCAGCAACCTTCTATATTATTATTGTGACCCCTCACAATAATAATATAGAAAGCAAAATGTAAAAAATCAAAAAAAAATTTATAGAAACTATAATTTTTTTAATGGATCCACATTTAAAAATATTCATTTTCAGCCTAATCCCGTTATTAATCTGGGGTTGCCACAGTGGAATGAATCGCCAACTTATCTAGTACATGTTTTACATATTCACCTGTAACACGTCTTTGGACTTGTGGGGGAAACCGGAGCACCCGGAGGAAACCCGGGGAGAACATGCAAACTCCACACAGAAATGCCAACTGATCCAGCCGAGGCTCGAACCAGCGACCTTCTTGCTGTGTGTGCTACTCGCTGCGCCACCATGATGCCCACGTTTAAAAATATTGAGATAAAAAGCATTTTTAAATTGACCCACAATGCTTATATTTACTGACTATTGAATTAAAATGGGGTTGATGTAATTAAACCTGCTTTACACTAGAGGACAAACTAACTGCAGGAAGAAGGATTTTCAAAATTTCTATTTCATTTTTTTAGATGTTTCATTGCAGTTTAAGGGACAGTTCACCTAAATATGAAAATTTACTCACTGAATTACTCTCTCAAACAAACAAATCTTGAGTTTTTTTCTTCTGTTGAGCTGAAAAGAAGTTATTTAGAAGAAAGCTGAAAACCTGTAACCATTGAGTTCCATAGTAGGAAAAACAAAAACTTTGGAAGTCAATGGTTAAAGGTTTACAGCTTTCTTCAAAATATCTTCTTCTTTTCAGCTCAACAGAAAAAAAAAGTCTAACATGTTTGGAACAACTGAAGGGAGAGTAAATGATGACAGAATTTTCAGTTTTGGGTGACTATCCCTTTAAGCTTTTAAAATTAAATCAATATCCACTGGATTTTCTTTGCCTTTTTGTAATCAGGCTCAGAAAATGCCATATCAAGATGTGGTCACACTTTATTTTGATGGCCCATTTGTTGAATTTACGTTACACAGCAACTAATTCTCATTAGATTAAAAGTAGACTGTTAGATTGGGGTTAGAGTTGGGGTTAGGGGTAGGGTTAGTGTAAGTTGATATGTACTTGCAAAGTTTCTTATAGTTAGTTAAAAGTCTGTTGAATGTCAGTATCAACAGATATTAAGCAGACAGTCTACTAATACTCAAATGGACCATCGAAATAAAGTGTTACCCCAGATGTGCATTTATTAGCCTTTATATCAGTCAGAGCCAAAATTTCTATTTCTCACCAGGGGAAACCTTCCTTTAATTCAGTGAACCTGTGACGAACCATGAAGGTGGCTAAAGCATCAGCTACCTGAAAAAAATAATAATAATAATTTAAAATTTAAAAGACTGGATAATGTCCAAGCTTTATTAAAGTGTCATAGATAATAAACACACTTTTTCTGGGGCATCTTCATGAACGGCATGGCCACATTGTGGCAGAACCTGCATCTGGAACTTTCCTGTACAGAATTAAAAGAAAAGATAAATACATTTATGATGGATGTTCTATAAAGTCTGTGTTGAACAGCAGGAATATCAACGCCTGACCTTGCATTTGCCCAATGGTAAGATCTTTGTCAAGCCTGTCAATACCTATGGGGGAAATATTAAATATCAGCAGCTGCTTTTTCACAGTAAGTCTTCAAGACAAAATGCCAAAACATTCATACCAGCCAGCAGAAGAAGTTTTGGCACAGAGCAGCTGAGAAAGAGGGAAGACAGTCCTTTAAACCAGCCCTCCCAGTACTTCTCTGTCTTTGACAGTTCAATACGCCAGGTGTACAGAGATTCCTTCTTTATCTGCCAAATGGAACAAATCAACACACATCTGTACATTAAAAAAAAATGTTCTCCTTAAAATGTTTGTGAAAAAGGTTTTTAGGATTAATAAAAAGATACAAGTTTGTAAATCTATTTACTTCCACTTTTGAACAATTTAATATGTCTTTGATTGTCTTTCAGACAAAATAAATGTACAGATTTTAAGCTATTAAACAGTACTGTACTGTGCAGTCAGCCAGTATAGTAATGCTTCTGTACTGTCAGAATTACCTCTTGGTCATCTTCTTTCTTTCTTTTATGATTGGATTCTCCTCCTTCTTCATCCTCCTCTTCTTCTTCAATGATTCCTTCACTAATGCTCTTGGAAACCCCTGGACTACTCAGTGGCTCCTCGCATCTAAACATCCACACACGCGCGATCGATGTAATATATACACAACAGTTAAATACTTCTGCAATTCCTGGTGTTGGTTGCTTTAGGTAAACCAAAACTGGGGAAGACTTACTTTTTCACCTGCCCAACCATAGACACACGTGCAGATTCAACATTCCTGATCTGGCCACTTTTCACACTGTTAAAATAAAAAAAATATTATATTTTAAAAATACAAATGCATACTGGTCTTAACTGAATTAATTATTTGAATTTTTACGTCTGGGAAAAATGAGTTATTTCAGTGATTAATTGTTCCAGCTTAAAGTGGCATTTTTTAACAAATTAATTTATTACTTGTAGTATAAAGTTCATTATAATATTTCTAATGTTCTGTAAGCTCTGTTCTGTAGCTCTTATGTCCACAATTATACACTTTGAATGTATTATATTTTGTTACAGACATACAGCCTCATCCTGCAACTGTTTTGTAGCATATGAAATGTCCCACACACTATTTTTAACTGTCCAAAATGGGCAAAAAAAATTGTTTTTACTTTCTGATAGTCAAAACATGTTAAAAAAATATGTGTGTATGTGTTATTAACCACGAATCCACAAATAGGGACATAATTTTTCTACAATAGTACATCATATCAAAAGATGATACTTAGGTTTTATTCAAATTAGGTTCCAATAAGCCCGAATAGCAAAGAGAAATAAAAAAAGCATGCAAAAAACAGCTTGTGCCTTAAGAGGTAAACTCCTCCTAGACTGTTGGTCCAATCTTCACCAAATTTGACTCGGATCATCTTCAGACCATGTAGACCAATAGTTAAGGAATTCATGTCAATAGACAAAACTGTTGTCATTTTAACACACACGCAAACATGCAAAACCAAACTTAATGTGTGTGATCTAGACCTGACATTGACCAAACTACGTCAGCTTGAGCCACCTTCTGAGTATAACTGACAAACAATTAAATTCTATCAAAAGAAATCATCTAAATTTATCAAATGACTTTTGAATAGTTTTGTCTATTGTCATGAGACTGCTCCTGCAGACTCCTTGTATCATACAGAGAACATTGATGTAATTTATTCTCTAATTGACACAACTTACTTTCCACCATCTTGAATTAGTTTGAAAATATGTTGTTTTGAACTCTCCATAGATTGTCAGGCCAATTTCCACCAAATTTGGCTCAGACCATGCGGCCAAAATGTTATAGAGGTTTGCAGTTTTTCTGTAGCTTGTTGCCTTGCTTTTTTATGATGTGGCCGATTGGCTACTTGGCCCCGATAAGTGCTGCTTGCAGCTATATTTATTCTTATTATTATTTAAATGACAAACGTTTGAGATGTGATTAATCACACTTAAAGACACCTGTGCAATAAACCAATACATTTGAAAAAAATAAAATAAAAATAAATTATTGTGAACAATACACTCAATGTGTGTGTACCTCCACTCAATTGCATTCTCCACTGATTTAAATGTTTTTGGTCGACTTCTCAGAAAGTTCTGCATGCTGTTCAAGGCATCCATCGCTGTGCCTGAGGATTGAGCAATAATGGTGCATAAATGTAACAGTCACATATGACTAAACATTTGTGTTATAATGCTTCTGTCAATATTTTACAGCAATAAACATATGAAACTTGAGAACATACCTTCCACTACATCAATCACACAAAGACCAAGCAGAGATGGCACATGATTGGACGCAGCTGTGTGAACTGCTATCGCTCCTCCCATGCTGTGACCAATAATCATGATTGGAGGTGGGTTTTCACCATAAAGTGCCTCCACCACTTTTCCGATGTCCCTAAAAAACAACATTTATATTAAATGCTATATAAAAAAATGTATCTCTATTATGCAGACTTTAAAAAAGGGCATGTACTCACTTAGCCATTGTTTCAGCAGAGAGGTCGTCCGGGTTCTTCACTTTACTATCACCTGAATTCAATAGGAAAATGTGACATTTGAAAGGAGCTCTATTTAGCTTAAAATAAATGATGTTGACATATGATTTAAAAATCTATATTTCTTTGACTGTTTCAGCTAATTAAGTGATGATATCTGAAAAAAAAAGGTTTTAAAATCAGTTACCATGTCCTCTGAGGTCCATCGCCACAACTCTGCAGGTGATCCTGCTGCAAATAACAGACTGAAAACACAAACATTGCACAATATTAGACATTATATTAGACAACATAAACTAGCATCTATTTTATGAATGAAATATTTATATTATTATACAGCTCTGAAAAAAGACCACTTTTAGATTATTGTCACATTTCTGGATTTGTTATTAATATGTATGCGCTTCAAGTTTCAAATGTGCATTTGTGTTTTATATATTAAATGTGTCTACCAAATTTCAAATAGGAATTGTATCACTTAGAGTGTTTACCTGCAGGAACTAACAATAGGTCAATATAAAACGTTCAATGTTTACAGACCTTAAATATTGGACAAATGTACTATAAATATATTTAAATATAAATACATTTAAAATATAATAAAATACTTTAAATTATAATATTCATTCATTCATTCATTCATTTTCTTTTTCGGCTTAGTCCCTTTATTAATCCGGGGTCGCCACAGCGGAACGAACCGCCAACTTATCCAGCATTTGTTTTACGCAGCGGATGCCCTTCCAGCCACAACCCATCTCTGGGAAACACATCCATACACACACATTCACACACATACACTATGGACAATTTAGCTTACCCAATTCACCTGTACCGCATGTCTTTGGACTTGTGGGGGAAACCGGAGCACCCGGAGGAAACCCACGCAACCACGGGGAGAACATGCAAACTCCACACAGAAATGCCAACTGGCCCAGCCGGGGATCGAACCAGCGACCTTCTTGCTGTGAGACGAAAGTGCTAACCACTATGCCACCGTGGCGCCAAATTATAATATTACAATTTGAAATATGAAATAAAGTACAAATGGTAAAATTGTGAAATGTTATTGCACTATAAAATAACTGGTCAAAAGTAGTTTCTCATTTAATTTAATCGTTTATTCCAGTGATTTTAAAGATGCATTTTCAGCTTCATTACTCCAGTCTTCAGAGTCACATGATCCTTCAGAAATCACTCTAATAATAATAGTTATTTTAGTAATTATTATTATTATTTATTTATTTATTTATTATTATTAATGGTAATAGTAATAAAAGCAATAATGACTGGAGTAATTATTTCATTCAAAACTTCATACAATAAGAATGAAGTTATTCAAATATTTAACACTTTAACTCTTTTTACATTTAATAAATGCTGCCTTGATGAACAGAATCATTAAAAAATTAAAATAAAAATAAAAAATAAACAAAAACATGACCCCAAACTTGGTAGTGTATATGCACATATAAATACACACCATGGCATCTAAAAAAAGCAAAAATAGTATTTTATTGTTATTATATATTTTTTTCATTACTGATGTAATAGTTATTTTATCTATTGCAAAATGAGAAAAAAAGCAGAATTTTTAACATCATTACTTTGATCTTCAATGTCACTTGATCTTGTAGATGTCAATTCAAATATCAGATTATTGTTACTGAATTGTTGCTTCATATTTTTGTGGAAACTGGCAGATTAGATCACATTTTGTTTTCATTACTGTCTCATTTGATGGACATAATACATCATAGCTAAACTAAACTAAAAACTAAATAATAATATATTACAATAAAAAATTACTGACTCCAAAAATTTGAGCAACAATATACAGTCAAAGTGACTCGCCCTCCTGTGAATTTTGTTTTCTTTTTCAAATATTTCACAAGTGCTGTTTAACAGAGCAACACATATTTTAAAGAATTAGTTGTATTTGGGGGAAAATATACAGGGGGGCTAATAATTCAGAAGGGCTAATAATTCTGGCTTCAACTGTATATTATGCATGTATTAATTTGTGGCATTGAGAGATGTATTAAACTCACAGTAAACACGGCCCAGGACAGTGCAGAGTGACCTCCTCCGTGCAGAAGCAACAGGACGGGACCATGAGAGCCACTGCTGTAAATTCTGAATGTGTACACAGGAGTAAAGGGATGCTTCACAAAACAAAATGGAAACATCTGAATAATAAATAGCATAAATTGCCAACAGTCTCCTCCACAATAAAACAAAGGATATGTCTTTGCTGTTGTCATTTTCCACCTCCACGTCCTCCATGATTTCAAAGTAATGACTCCAGGGAAGGGGAGAAAAATCTCGTTTTCTTCCTGGTCTGCATTAAAAGAAAAATGTAGTCATTAACATCTGAGTGTTCTTGTGGTTATTAAATGTACTGTATATCCTTGTATAGTCGCAGTTTAAATGACTGACCGAATGAATATAAAGCACAAGTAAAATTAAAGAACAAACTGCAGTAGCAATTTCAAACAAAATCTGGTCTAAATGAAGATGACATTAAGTTTTCTCAGGAGTTTGAAAAGGCGTGCCATTGAAAATAGTTCTATAGTATTTGCTTCAGCTGGTGGACAAACTTCTAACTCCCATTCGTCTGTGATGAATATATGATAGGTAGATGTTGGTTTGATATTAACCACAGGGAGGGTTTGACCTAAACCTTTTCCCCACACAGTTTGTGTTAAACTGATCAATCTAATATTTTGCATCATTAACATGTTTTTTTTTTATCTTGGTCATGTATTAAAGATGTAACAATACATTGATATTTACACTGATCAGCACATCAACCAAATGACTATTATTATGTATCAATGTTAAAGTTAAAATATCAACAGCAAACATTTTTGGAGACACTTTTATTTGGTCACAAATAATAAGATAAGATTCTTACCGTACGATAACCTAGGATAAAGACATCACAATGTCACCGTATTGTAATGACAGCTCTAATATGTATTCTTTTTATATTCCTGGGTAAAACACAGGAGCTTTTTGTTTTTGGCTTTGAACACTTTAGCTGTGTCCGAAATCACATCCTTACATATTGTATTTCTTTCATTTTCTTTTCGGCTTAGTCCCTTTATTAATCCGGGGTCGCCACAGCGAAATGAACCGCCAACTTATCCAGCATTTGTTTTACGCAGCGGATGCCCTTCCAGCTGCAACCCATCTCAGGGAAACATCCATGCATTCTCATTCACACACATACACTACGGACAATTTAACTTAACCAATTCACCTGTACCGCATGTCTTTGGACTGTGGGGGAAACTGGAGCAAACGGAGGAAACCCACGCGAACAGAGGGAGAACATGCAAACTCCACACAGAAATGCCAACTGAACCAGCCGAGGCTCGAACCAGCGACCTTCTTGCTGTGAGGCGACAGCACTATCAACTGCGCCACGGTGTCGCCCCTACATATTGTATAGTACACTAAAAACCGTATGCGAGCCGAGTATGTCAGAATTCGTAGAAATTGAAAAACAGTATGCGAGAAGTATCCGGATAACTTACTACTTATAGTGAGATTATAAAGTGTGCATCCGATGGACGCTATGCTATCTCATGATGCGCCACGAGAGAATTCATGAATGGGAGTGAAGTGGTTATGTCACCTGATGATGGCAAAATGGCATCCGTAGTACTGCCAAGCTCCATTCATACTACTCACATTCATACTGTATATAACACACTTTTCTATCAGTCGAGTAATAAATGTAAATTCACATGCAGTACTTACTGAGTAGTAGTAGATTTCAGACACAGTCAATATATTTTATTTTGAGAAACATTTCAAATGTTTTGGAGCAGTAAACATGTCAGGCAAAATAATGCAAATGAATCATTGACTTCTGCTCACTTCTTTTGTTTCAAAAGCACACGATCTTCGGGTAGCACTGTCTACCATCACTCCTGACTTTGAAACTCTTGTCACATCAGTAAAGGACATCCTCAGTTATCTCATTATCTTCCCAAATTACTGTTAAGTGAAACATACGTTTATAATTGCTGTCATATTAGATGTAAAAATGGTTATGATTATTTTAATCATTTTACAATTTGCTGGTTTGTTCTGTTCAACAGGATTAGTGTTAATGTTTTATTAACAGTTCAGTTTTGTTTATGTAACAACCTTTCCTCACCCTAACCACTGTTTACAGTTTTTGTCGTTTTTAGTAATATTTCTATAATTTGATACATTTTGTTAAATGTCAGCATTAAAATATAGTTTATTTGTAAGTCTTGCTGATTTTCTCATGATTTTTCTGTCACTACTTGTGTATGTTAACAAATAAATACAAATTACTTATAATTCCTAAAATTATATTACAATTCCTAAAAATTTGGGTCACGGCTTGATGTAAAAATGTGGGTCCCGTGGCCAAACCAGTTGAGAACCACTGCTGTAGACCTATACAGACTTGCGTTTGCAGCTCGTCGCCACCCAGAGAGCGACTAACAGCTACAAAGTCGCTGCTAGTGTGAATGAGGCATAAGCGAAATACAAAATGTAGAATGATGTCAGACTTATGAATTGGACTCAGTGTTTCTGTGAATTGTAGGATAACAAATAAAAACGATAAAACTACATACAAAAATGTCGGATTCAGTGTGCAACGACCTTTAGTCCAAATTCACAGTACTCATAAAAGAGTAGAGAACTCGAACAACGCACCACGTTCAGTGAGATACTTAACATACTATACCTTGAGGCCATAGGACAGAATTTGTGAACGGCTATGAAGCGACGCAACTGACCCTAGTAGGTCACGTGACAATCACAACAGAGTGAATGTACTTCCAAATAACAATAATACTAGAACGCACTAGTGCCCACTCGAAAAAGATCCGATTCAGAAGAATGACTCGATCATCGCTATCGAGTGAGTCGTGATCGCGGGGCTGGATGAGACACAGGACGGAGAAGGAGACACGCAGATCAGAGGAGCAAAATGAAATCGCACACTGCTTTCAGCACATCAAAGACAGGTTTGACAGATATCAAAACAGTCACACATGAAAATATTCATCAGATCTCGAGAACTGTTAGGACTCGTGACTCACGAATGTAGATCGTGACAGCAATCGGCCATCAGCGATATAGGGTTGTTCTAACACCCTGTATAATATGTGTGCATTACATTACGATTAAACATGATATTAAAGTGTAAACTCACCCCATTCTTAATTTAGATCCCGACTGCAAACCTGCCATTGGGGGCTTGGAGGCTAGCAAATTCAAATGCAACTGTTTCTCCATGATGCGAGGAAAACAAAAACCCTTTGAGCGCCTAAATCGTCCAGCTTTCTCTGCACCATACGAGTCGCCTTCTATACACACTGCAATTGCACACTTAATAGAAATCAACGATAAAACAGACTAGCTCAACAGACAGGTACAGAAATCTATGTTCGCACCAGTAGTCTCCGCCCACCAGCACTTTTGCCCGGAGTGCATTATGGTAGATGTAGTCATGTAACTGGTTTTTAATGCTGGCGCTGACGTCAGAGCGCATGGGAAAGAACTACAACTAACAGCAAACACCAGTTTGGGCTCCTCGGCACGTAAACCAGCCTGAAAACTATGACGTAATGCAATACAAAGGATGATGGATTGATTATCACCAGTCTCCGGAGTATCTAAATGTGTTTAAATTTATTGTGATGTTGTTGTAATATTTTTATTGCAAAAATTACAGTAAGTTTCAGCTTATTTAATAACATTAAATGATATGTACTTGTTTTTCTAAAACCTTCGACCACATCTGCTTAGTCGACTTATTTCGACTAAATTGAATAGATAATTAATTAATTGATAATTTATTAATTATAAATTAATACTTTTCACACCAGTTTCATATTTATCAGATACTATTGTAAACCTTAGGCTTGTGTTGAGAATAACTTCTAAAAGGTGTGTGAGGTACTGCTTGTAAAATAATGCTGTTACTTTTTGTTTCCAAGTTGCCAAGAAAGTGTTTTGTATTAAACTAGTTTAACAAACTAGTATAAATACAAATAAAGTAAAACAAAAATATCAAAAAATGATATCGCTAATACATTTTAAAATAAATGAATTCAAACTTCAATAGCTACTCAGTATCACCTCATAATAATATATTAAATGAAATACAACGTTAACATATTACAGTTATCATATTCAATTTTATTTATATGACGCTATAATATATAATAATTATCATTCCAAAGCAGCTTTACACATTATTAATCAAAGAGTTAAGAGAGAGAGAGACATATAGCATGTATAGATAAATTTATCTTTCTATTGCTGGATTGTATATTTATATATTTAATGTATTTAACTGTTTAAGTAAACTGTTTTACTTTAACTCACCAAATATATATTAGATATATTATATTAACTGAGAAATGGATAAAAATATTCATTTTCAAAAGAGGATGTACTTATTTATCATTTATAATCTGAAAGTATTTTTGTTTTTGAAGGCAAATAGTGAATATACACTCACTGCTTGCTTGTTAACGCAAATTTCTAATCAGTCAATCACATGGCAGCAACTCAATGCTTTTGATGGCTACTTCCAGCAGGATAAAGCGCCATGTCACAAAGCGTGAATCATCTCAGACTGGTTTCTTTAACATGCTAATGAGTTCACTGTACTCAAATGTCCTCCACAGTCACCAGATCGCAATCCAAAAGAGCACCTTTGGGATGTGGTGGAACGGGAGATTCGCATCATGGATGTGCAGCCGACAAATCTGCAACAACTACGTGATGCTATCATGTCAATATGGACCAAAATCTCTGAAGAGTATTACCAGTAACTTGTTGAATCTATGCCACGAATGATTAATGCCGTTCAGAAGGCAATAGGGGGTTCAACCCGGTACTTGTAAGGTGTGCCTAATAAAGTGGCCATTGAGTGTAGTCAAGTAACAATTAATGGGGCAAGCATCAATGCATTCCCAAATAACAATATTTAATGGGTTCTGTTTTTGACTATTAGGTGATCCTGTTACTAAACTGATTTGGTGAGGTGACGATGATGCACATAAAGTTGTGTCAGATTTAAAGAGATACTACCTGAGATGGAGTTCAGCATCAGGTATCAAATTTGTTGATATGGTAAACAAAAACTCACCCATCATAACTTTGGTGAATCAAAAATTATGAGATTTTAGAACAGAAAAGCTTTACTAGGTACACCTTACTAGTACCGAGTTGGACCCCCTATTGGTCTCAATACTGCTTTAATCCTTCGTGGCATAGATTCAACAAGGTACTGGAAAATTCCTCAGAGATTTTGGTCCATATTGACATGATAGCATTACACAGTTGCTGCAGATTTGTCAGCTGCACATCCATGATGCGAATCTCCCGTTCAACCACATCCCAAAGGTGATCTATTGGATTGATATCTGGTCACTGTGGAGGCCATATGAGTACAGTAAACTCACTGTCATGTTAAAGAAACCAGACAGAGATGATTCGCTCTTTATGGCATGGCGCCTTGTCCTGCTGGAAGTAGCCATCAGAAGAGGAGTACACTGTGGTCATAAATGAACGGACATGTTCAGCAACAATACTCGGGTAGGCTGTGGCGTTGACACTATGCTTAATTGGTATTAAAGGGCCCAAAGTGTGCCATGAAAATATCCCCCACACCACCACCACCCTGAATCATTGATACAAGGCAGAATGGATCCAAGCTTTCATGTTGTTGATGCCGAATTCTGACCCGACCATCCGAATGTTGCAGCAGAAATCGAGATTCATCAGATCAGGCAACCTTTTTCCCCATCTTCTATTGTCTAATTTTGGTGAGCCTGTGTGAATTGTAGCCTCAGTTTCCGGTTCTCACTTAGCTGACACGAGTGGCACCCGGTGTTGTCTTCTGCTGCTGTAGCCCATCTGCCTCAAGGTTCAACGTGTTGTGTGTTCAGAGATGCTCTTCTGCATACTTTGGTTGTAACGAGTGGTTATTTGAGTTACTGTTGACTTTTATCAGCTCGCACCAGTCTGGCCATTTTCCTCTGACCTCCGGCATCAACAAGGCATTTGCGCCCACAGAACTGCCACTCATTGGATATTTTCTCTTTTTTGGACCATTCCCTGTAATCTAGTATGGTTGTGCGTGAAAATTTCCAGTAGATCAGCAGTATCTGAAATACTCAGACCAGCCTGTCTGGCACCTACAATCACGCCATGTTCAAAGTCACTTAAATCACCTTTCATCCCCATTCTGATGCTCTGTTTAAACTGCAACACCGTCTTGACCATGTCTACAAGTCTAAATACATTGAGTTGTTGTGATTAGCTGATTAAAAATTTGCATTAACGAGCAGTTGGGCAGGTGTAAATGTTCTGTGGTTATTCTGTGTGGCAAAATTCACATCTTATTACCATACAATCTATTAGGCTGCCATAAACTTTAAAAGAGAAAAAGATTACCTTTAGTGCTTGGCCCCTAATAATAATAATAATGGTGTACAGTATTTTCATAGAACAATATCAGATGCGAGACCAAACATGGAAATAAGATCATTTTCTCCTCATATGCTTTAATAGATGATTCTCATTCTCGTTAACAGGAGTTACTTTTCAGGGCAGGATCAATGGCATAAGGTGAAATAAAATCAAATAAATAATATCAACGAAGCACCACAATATGAATAAAAGGCATGAATCTAAGTGGCCTACATTCAGTAAAACCTTCTCTTTCTTTATATATATATATATTAAAAAAAAAAAAAAAACATCAAGCAGGGAAACCTACTTTGGACCTAATTATAAAAAAAGTTAACATTCACAGTTCAGCGAAAAATAAAACAAAATAAAAACTGCCACAGCAAGGGGCTTTGTTTTCCCTTTTAAGACATAATCGGGGGCTTCAATTATAGACTATTCGGTGAACTCCCAGAATGCAACACTGCCAATGAACTCCCTGTGAAGCACCATAAATCAAAATCACGCTCAAGCCACAGTTACAATATGTTGCAAAAATAAACAAAGCTGCGGAGCTACACTAAAACACAAAGAGCAATGTAAAAGCTGAATCATAAAAGCAAATCCTCAAAGGCCGGAGTCAGAAAATACGTCTGGATGCTTCGTCGTCCTCCAGGCTTCAGTATCATCACTCACGGCACCACAGCGCTCTCTGGAGGAGCCCACGCAAAACAACATCAGACCAACAAAAGAGAGAGCTCGGGAAACTTCAAACACAACGATACAAAGAGCCGAACGAAGGGAAGGCTGATTTGTGGACGTGGAGGGACAGCAGAAACGGAGAGATATGTGCACGTCTCCCCTCAGTGCATCAGGGGGTCTTCACATTGCGGCAGGAGGAAGAGACATTACTTCTTCCAGATGGTGTAAAACACCCATCTGAGGCAGCGGGTGAAGGAGATTGAGGTGTTCTGGATGGTCAATTCAGATTTCAGTGGACATCAGATAATTCATACATGTTCATTCATGTAAGATCAAAACTGTTGACATGCCGGAGAAAACTAGCTGCTATTAATTATTTCAAAATTCTCCAGCAAGTGTTTATTACATCATGATTCCTTACATGATTATAATAAATGAATAATTGTTACAATTTTAACAAAACAAATAGAAAAATTAAATGTTTACAAATAAAAAAAAAACAAGAACAAAATAATGATTTTTTAATATTGTTAGACAATAATAAATGCACTTTATATAAATGTAAAATTCTACACCATTTTACATTAAAATAATTATTGATGAGATGGTTATGAGTATTTCCGTATTTCCTTGACAAGCACAATAGTCAAAATATATCGGTTCAATTTATGTGTTTATATTTAATTCAACTATTAACCATTTAACATTTCAAATAATTAATATAGCGTGATAACGGCTATGGGTTTTTCGTGTTAAATGTGACTAATCTACTTTACTTAACAGCTCAGTTAACTTTAAGTTATTCTACTTCTTATAAATTATTTTTCCAACAAATGTTTATCAAATTATGGCTTTCTTTTAAAGTTAATAAAAAATACATGTATTGATGGAATGGATCTACTATATAAATGTTTGAAAAACATGTATATTATTATATACACAAATATATGTGTGCAAGGAAATTTTCACAGTATGTCTGATAATATTTTTTTCTTCTGGAGAAAGTCTTATTTTTTTTATTTCGGCTAGAATAAAAGCAATTTTTTAAATTTTCAAGGTCAAAATTATTAGCCCCTTGAGGCAAATTTTTTCTTCTTCGATAGGCTACAGAACAAACCATCATTATAAAATAACTTGCCTACTTACCCTAACCCGCCTAGTTAACTATCAACCTAGTTAAGCCTTTAAATGTCACTTTCAGCTGTATAGAGGTGTCGTGAAAAACATCTAGTAAAATATTATTTACTGTCATCATGGCAAAGATCAAAGAAATCAGTTATTAGAGATGAGTTTTTAAAACTATTATGTTTAGAAATGTGTTGAAAAAATCTTCTCTCCGTTAAACAGAATTTGGGGAGAAAAATAAACAAAGGGGCTAATAATTTTGACTTCATCCATCCATCCATCCATCCATCCATCCATCCATCTATCTTTCTTTTTAATTAGTTTATAATAATGGTTAAAGTAAAAATACAGTGTCAATTTTTTTTTTGATTGTTTATTTATTTATTGCCACATCAGCAACTTATGGCTATTTCATGGCAAGATTAATAAAAACATTTGATGATAAGAACAAATTCATATTTCAATAAGAGATGATGCACAAACAAATATATAATTTAAGAATATATTAAAAGTTAAATATGATTTTTTCAGTTCAATATTTGATAAATAACTTAAAATCCTTCCTGATGATACCTTTATAAAAACATCCAAAGGGTTCTTGTCTAATGGTTCACTTTTAAATTAAATTAGTTTTATGGTAACAGCAGCTTGGTTAAACTTATATATTTAAACCACTTTTTTTTTTGACCCAACTTTACTCTACATATTTGTCTCATAGGTCTTGTTTTGTAATTCCAGTTTGTTATTTTTGATTCCCTGCATGTTTGCAAACCTAATGTTGTCTCTACCTGTTTACTGTTTCTTTCAATGTCTGCTTGTACTATTTCTTTTGTTACATTCTTTGTAAAGTGCCCTTGAGCTCTAGAAAGGCGCTATATAAATAAAACATATTATTATTATTATTATTATTAAACCTAAAATTATAAATCAATTTAAATGAGCGCAAAAAAAAAAAAAAGATCTTTATGCTTTCAATGACATATTTCTTCCAAAATAATTATTTCACTATAATACAATCAATTCAAAAAGGATACAGCTCCATATAGGAGGGAACACACACCACCTCTTTGGAAAAGTCGACTTTGCACGAAAGTCTCCCCAAAAGCTTTTCATATTCACTGAGCGCATCAGTCAGATTCACACAATTACCCTGCAGGCAGAAAACAATATTAACACAACAAACAAATATACAATTACAACATTTCCAAACCAATATTAAACAGCCCTCTCACCTGTGTGAAATACTTCCCACCCGGCCGCAAAACTCTGATCGAGAGGTCAAGGATGAGTCTCAGGAACTCCCACGTTGAATCTACAGAAGCAAACAAGTCAACAATTGAACTGATTTAAAGGGACAGTGCACCCCAAAAAGGAAAACTCTCTCACAAAAGAGGATATTCTGAAGAATGCTGGAAACCTGTAACCATTGACTTCCATGGTATTTGTTTTTCATACTATGAAAGCTCTTCGTTTGCCAACATTGTTCAAAATATCTTTATGTTCAATAAGAAAAAAAAGAATCACTTGAGGGAAAGTAAATGGTGAGTAAATGTGTATTTATGTGTGTGGCTTGTAAAGATATACACACTAACCCTCCTCAGGTGCTGTGGAAATAGGGACTGCTGTCAAGTCATTGATGACATAATCAAACGTCCTTCCTTGCTCTGCAAACTTTTTCAGTACAGGAACGCAATCTTGCACTAAAATCTGAAAGAAAAGGAGGAAATATAAAGGTGACGTTCATGATTGTAAACAAAAGTCATATTGTTAGCCTTAAAAACTGGCAGTTGCCCAGAGTTTGGGTAATTTCCCTCAACTGTCTGCAAAGCACTTGTTTCAAAAGCAGGAAAGAGGCCGCATTGTAACATCAAGCTAAAAAAAAA
>CAIGQQ010008883.1:2246609-2263703 GCA_903798035.1 Danio albolineatus
ATGTGACAAGACTTTTGTCTCAGCAAAGTGTGACCTGTCTGTACTAAATAAACAATTAAAAATCAAGACATGATATGATTTTATTTTGATAAAATGAGCGTAATCTATAGGCCTTTGCCCTTCATAATATAAGCCACTTCTGATACCAAATGATCAACTAGAAGTCAAGTTATTATTTGTTGTTCCTGAAACTTGGACAGATGACAAGACTCTTGTCAGGTAGTTCCTACAATATTTAACAGATACTAGTTATTTTTTAGGTATTAGTACTTACTTCAGCATCTTTTGGAATTATTATTAGTATTCTTATCTTATAGTAACAAACAGATTTTTACTTAGTCTTATGTTGACTAGTCAAAAAGGTCACTAAACAGTTTAACTGAAAATCTAGCTAAATAAAATCTCACAAATAACATTTTATATCAATGCTAGTATCTACTAAGTAAGCATTAGTGGCTAATCAATAAGCATGAAGGACTAGCATTTACAGATACAGATACTACAGATAGTATGTACAGATACTAATGCAAGATAATGACCATAAAAAAGACAAAAAATGATAAAGAGAGAAATCCCGTCATTACTGAAATAAGTACTATAATTTAATTCATATTGTAAGCGATGTTGTCCATTAATAAGTAGTATCTAGCAAAAAATAACTAGTATTCTAATTACAAGTTATTATACTGCCTGACAAAAGTTGTTGCCTATCCAAGTTTTAAGAACAGGAATTAATAACTTGACCATTTGGTATCAGTAGTGGCTTATGTGAAAGGCAAATACCAAAATAAAATCATGTCTTGATTTTAAATTATTTAGGACAGTAAGGTCTGACTTTGTTAAGACAAAAGTCTTGTCACATCTAGGATTCACCAAACCACAAATTAGAGCATGTGACAAATAAGGAAATTAACACATTCCCAGGTGTGTAAACGAAAAACCCCAGCACACCCTACACTCTTAAAACAAACGGTTCTATATAGAACCAAAAACGGTTCTATCGAGCGCTTCATATATGGAACCCCAAAAAGGTTCTATATAGAACCATTTTAAGGGTTCATTAAATAGAACCCCAAATGGTTCTTTGAATTCAAGTTAGATGGTTCTATTTAGAACCATTTAAGGGTTCTTTTTATTTATTATTGAATTATTGTTACTTATTAATAAATAAAAAATAAAACCAATCCAGACAATTCAAATTGTTTAAATTTATTCAATTCATTATACAAAATATTTTTTTAAATATTTAAAATTGCACCTCTGCATACTTTGCATTGGACAGCAGATCTACCTTAACAGTTTAATGGCATTCAACACTGTTATTGTAATGACTTCACTTTCATACGCTTTTTTACTGTTTGAACAAATACAGAGCTTAACTTTCACACATATCTAAACGGAAGAGAAATATATCACAATGCAGATGGAAACAATACACAAACAATCAAAACATCTATTAAATAACACTACAATTTCAAAAAGTGGATGGTACCTGCATGTATTGGTCATCACAACATCCATTTTTATACATAATTTAATAAGAAACATCACTAAAACATTGCAGAATGATTAGACAAAACACTGCAAACAGCCATTTCACAACCTGTAGCATGTCCATGTCAGTCAGCCTCTCTTATAAGGTAAATAGTTTTGTCCATGGGTGGCACAGTGGCTCACTGGTTAGAACTGTCACCTCACAGCAAGCAGGTCACTGGTTCGAGTCCCGACTGGGCCAGTTGTCATTTCTGTGTGGAGTTTGCAAGTTCTCCCAGTGTTCATGTGGGTTTCCTCTGGGTGCTCCGGTTGACCCCACAGTCCAAAAGCATGTGTACGGTATAGGTGAATTGGCCATAGTGAGTGAATGTGTGTAGATCTACTGTATGAGAGAGTATATGGGTTCCCAAGTGCTGGGTTGTGGCTGGAAAGGGCAGATTAGTTGGTGATTCACTCCTCTGTGGTGCCTCTGATAAATGAGGAAGTTGAAGGATAGCGAGTGAGTGTTGTCCATTGTAATACTGACACTTCAAGCCTTGGTGGAATCAGGAGAGCTGCTGAATCCTGGTTGGTGTAGGACCTTTGGATTTCTGTAAAACAATATTTTAATGTTGAGTACTTTTAACCAATTAACATAAGTCATCAAATAGAATTACAGTTATAATTAATACAATTAAAGTGTGTGTGTGTGTGTGTGTGTTTGGGGCAAATAGTATGTAGTATAGTGTGTAGTTACCTTCTGCGGTATCCTCTGCTGGTCCAATGAGACTGTCATGGAGCACTTTCTTCTTTCCGTCCCTTTTTGGGCCATTTCTTTTAAAGATGTTTCTGTGTTCTTCACCAAGTTTTCTATGCAGCATCCTAAATGCAAAAAAACATTTTGTTTACTTCATGTGTAAGTTTCCAAATGACATATTTTCAGCAATACAAGTTTCTTAAAGTCATCATGGACGCAAAACTATTTGGCACACAATGTAACAGTGTTTACTCACAAGCTGTGGCACTCCAAGAAGAAGAAACTGCTCCATTAGTTCTGCAAACCCCTCCATAATCTGTACTCTGGAAAAGGGTGTTCATTCGGTTCTTGACTTATGAATATCTGGTGTCGCATTCCAGGTCCATCACAATCTGAGGTAGGAAGACAGCATTTAAGAGTGTGTAAATATGAATTTATAATACAGAATTAATCTACCTTTGACATAAAATGTATTGAACTGAACTTGCCTAGTGTTAAGTTCCTCAGAGTACAGTTCACTTCCTTTTCATCCCATTATTGTTTCATTTTGCAAGATGATAGATGAGCTCACCACTGAAATCCTTTCATTTTTAAATTTGTTTTGCAGACATTCCAACAAGGTATCCTGTAGGCAAATTTACACTTTCTTTTAAAACATATTTTCTTTGCAGGACTTTTTAATAAGCAATGACCTTAATATTCTCACTGTACAAACAGCAGCAATAAGTAATGGAACATTTTTGTGATAAATATATTATTTCAGTACACAACAACCAAGTCTGACATATGCATGTTATAAAATACAATATTTACCAGGTGTCCTTGTTGATGATAATTGTGTCACAATTATGGATGTAAGGCATGTCCTTCTTTAAGCTGGGATCCTTCCTCTTCAAAGCTATTTGTGTCCTGCAGCCCAGGTTACAATACAATGTTTAAGTCTTTTATAATATTCATTTCATAATACTTAATACAGTTTGTTTAGAATTAAAAGCAATAATACATACCGAGCACAAGATTTACAATGCAGTTCAGTTTCCAGGCTGTTTGAAGAAAAGAAAGATATACATTAAAATATGAATTTTAAACTTATTTAGCACAATATATACATATATGTAGCCTATATTTAACAAGGTTCAACATTTCACAATACATTTAGCCTGCATGTTTGTATGTCCTTCATAAATAACACCTGATCTATTATCTATGGATTATTAAAATATGTTTTGGCTTTAAAAGGTTTCAATAATACACTTAGCAATCATCACAATAGCGCGTGCATAGACTCGGGCTGGCGGGCGCGTGCATAGACTCGGGCGGGCGCGAGCGCGGCATGTTCCCTTGAGGTTTTAATGCAGACTAGCCGGCGTGTACACTACTTTACAGAGTTTAGCCCGAGTTAAACTGGGCTAAACTCACACACGAGCAAGCTGGAAGTACTCGTTTGTTCAAGGTTGGAGATAAAAACTGCACGAAAGCGGAAATCGGCTCATAAGAAGTTACCATTAAAAGAGCGTGCACGCGCTTCACGCTGCCTCTCAATGCCCGCCATCGAATAACGCACCTGTTTTATTGTTATTGATATTTTAATTAATACTGACAAACAAATAAAGCGAAACTGTAACTTATTTCGAACAAAAAGCAGAGCAAACTCAGCTTGACACAGATTTCTGAAGCGAAGGCTGTCGACAGAGACCATCAGAAACTTACAAGCACAGTATTAATCCATATTAACGTTACCCCTTATTCAGTCTGTCACCATATAACACAAGGGAAGAGAAACATTACCCCGTAATACAAAATATTTCATTATTATAGTTTTAAAAGAGTAATAACGTACCTGAATGATGGAGCTGCAAAAGCGGAGTTCTCCTTTTCAAAAATTAACCGTCACTCTCCAGGCTCTTCACCACCAGTCCACCAATGAATGACGTCACCAGAGGGCTTTTTCATGATTATTACTTTAAAACAATTTATTAAACCATAACAACACACTGTACAGTCTGAATAAACTGGTTATTTAATTAATTTCAAAAAATAATTCGTCAAAAATGTTAAATATTAAGCATATATAAATATTAGTTATATGGTTATGTACAAATCTGCGTGAAACAAAAATCCCATCATACATTGATTAGGTTTTTGACCATAGCAGTCATTTTATTAGGTTTTGACTCAAAAAGCTTTGTCTCTCTGTGTTATAGCTTATTATTATTTTTAATCTTTACTATATAATTATGTTATAAATCCCACATTATAGAACCATTTTAATCAAAAAGGTTCTTTGCACTCAAAGGGTTCTAAATAGAACCATTTTTTGGGTAAAAGGTTCTACTGGCCAAGTATAGAACCCTAGGGTTCTATATAGAACCTCAAGGAACCTTTTTTTTTAAGAGTGTACAACAGCGCATTGCTAAATTCTTCATCATAACAACAAACATTCAGTAATAAGTAACACTTCATGGACTATTGTAAGCCAACAAATAGTTTCATTCGGCAGTAAGCTAAATGGCTACCGCTACATGCTGCACGGAGCAAACACAATACAGACAACTACATCCATATTTACCTTGTAACAGTCAACAAGACTGGAAGAACACGCAGGTCCAAATAAACTGGGTATTGATCCATCCTTTAACAACAACCGTGCAACAAATCCCGCGTCGTAAGCTGGTAGATTTGTGTAGCTCTCTTCAGAGAGATGACGCGAACACAGCACCGTGTTGGGGATGTAATTCTCAGGTATTTTACGAAAAAAACCTCAACCACTCCAGGTAGGGAAAAGAGATTTCCAGGTAGGGAAAAGAACACAGCTTTTCCCTCGCACTTCAGAGCACAGCGTCTACGGGACATGATTTAACCGGAATGCCGATTAGTTCAGTAAAGTTAGCAGCAGTCGTGTTTTCCGGATCAATAACTCATGACCGAAACATTGTTCCTACACAAATAGCACCTCTTTTCAACCGTCGCAATGTATACAATCGTCTACAACCTTATTTTCCTAAAAATGTGCTTTGCCTACGCGCTGGACGCATCATATTAACCTCTGTGTGCAGGCGGCTGAGAGACCGGTCCTTAGGGACCGTCTACAAAGAGCAAAACGCGAAAACCAAAAGCTGTCAATAACTTCTCTCTAAATCTTTATACTGCCATCAAACAGTATAAAGATTTACTTAGATATTACTCAGATCACACGTCACTGCTGTCCCGCTGGTTATGCTACAACACTTACTGCGATACAGTGCTTGTTGTCTTCCACTTTTCCTTCCTGTCTGTGGGCGGGGCCGGGCAGTTCAAATTTTCCCGGGTCTGCGCGCACAACTATTATGTTTCGCGTTGACGTCAAGCCGAAACGGCTAAAGACTCGTTCTAATAACGATTCATTTAAACAACAATGAGTCGACTCTTTTATATATGAATCAATCGTTTTAAACACTTTGCACTTTCAGATTTAAGCCTTAGCTGGACATTTCACTTTACTTAGAGCTGTGTAACACACTGCATGAAAGGTCATTTTCAAAAATCCATAATATGGGCTCTTTAAGAAAGTATAAATGTCAAAATCAACTAATTGTCATTGCCTTCATTCGTTGATTATAACGATTAGTCCTCGGAATCTGCTTTAAATATTTGTATTAGTGTCTCTAAATAATCAATGTATAATCTCTTTTTTCTTTTTTAACACTATATTTTGTATTTTAATGATACCAAATGATAATGATGTAACTATAATCCATTTATCATTTATGATCTGACTTTTTCAGAAGACCATTGTAAGTTTATAAACTAGAAGTTAAAGTTTATTTATATTTATTAATAAAGTTTATTATTTTAGTATAAAGTTTGATGTGAAATCATTTCTGAAACAAGCTTTATAAAACTGTGCTTTTATGTGCCTTTAAAAAGTACCACTTAGAAGGTAAAAAAAACTGAAATAAACAAACAAACAAACAAAAAAAGACTGCTGGGTCAAAAATGATTAAACACCACCAGAGGGTTGAAATAATACTCACTTCCTGTACAGCCCAGCTCGTATACTCAGGATATTATCATAGATTTAAAACATCGGACCAATTCTAAACATCACTGTCAAACTGTTATCATCCATATTTTAGAAATAATAAAACTAAATTCACCTGAATGGCCTGATTACGCAACTAAAATGTATTATTATTATTATTATTATTATTATTATTATTATTTAATTTAAAATCCAAACCTGGTTCTCCCAAGATTCTGATAAAAGAACATAATTTACTAGATTTTCAAAAATTACTGTTATTTCCTGCAGTCTGTTTAACCTTGAATATTAAATAATTCAATTAAATGAATTATTTAAAAACATAAGATTGAATGAATGCACGACTTTGAATTTTATGACTGCATGAATCAGCATTTTGGGCGCCACGGTGGCGTAGTGAGTAGCACGTTCGCCTCACAGCAAGAAGGTCACTGGTTCGAGCCCCGGCTGGGTTAGTTGGCATTTCTTTGTGGAGTTTGCATGTTCTCCCAGTGGTTGCGTGGGTTTCCTCTGGGTGCTCCGGTTTCCCCCACAGATATGCGGTACAGGTGAATTCTATCATTCATTTTCCTGTCGGCTTAGTCCCTTTATTAATCCGGGGTCGCCACAGCGGAATCAACCGCCAACTTATCCAGCATATTTTTTACGCAGCAGAGGCCCTTCCAGCCACAACCCATCTCTGGGAAATACAGGTGTATTGGGTAAGCTAAATTGTCCGTAATGTATGAGTGTGAATGAGAATGTATGGATGTTTCCCAGAGATGGGTTGCGGCTGGAAGGGCATCCGCTGCGTAAAACAAACGCCGGATAAGTTGGCGGATCATTCCGCTGTGGCAACCCCGGATTAATAAAGGGACTAAGCCGACAAGAAAATGAATGAATGAATCAGCATTTTTGAACTAATTTCTTGAATGATTCAAATGGCTCATCATTTTTTTTCTAACAATAATCTGTCAGTAACTACTGTCCATGAACCATTTACATCAGTGTTTACATCGGAACGATAAACCTTTATCTCGCTATTTCTGCAATAATGGTGCTTTTTGCAACAAAAACAGCATGCATGGATCTCCAAATGTCCATTGTGATCCTACTTTCAAAGATTTAATACTTACTCCTAGTGCCATTATTTAGAGACACTCATTCATTCAGTCATTTTTTTGACAGCTTAGTCCCTTTATTATTCTGAGGTTGCCACAGCGGAATAAACCACCAACTTATCCAGCATGTGTTTTACGCAGCAGATGCCCTTCCAGCTGCAACCCATCACTGGGAAACATTCATACACACTCAGTCACACACACACACTACAGACAATTTAGCTTACCCATTTCACCTACAGCATGTGTTTTTGGACTGTGGGGGAAACCAGAGCAGCTGGAGGAAAGTCACGGGAGAACATGCAAACTCCACACAGAAATGCCAACTGACCCAGCAGGGGCTCGAACAGTGACCTTCTTGCTGTGAGGTGACAGCGCTCCCATTCTGGAATAATAAAATGTGAGTCTTTAACGATTCATTATTCAAATGTATCATAAAACAATCACATGAGATAATAAACAGTTCACTCTGGTATTTAAAATACTGTCAAAACATCAAACGATTTATTGATAAAATTACTTTTTGGAGATACTACGGCACTGGTGCTTCCACATGAAAAGTTAGATCTTTCAGGAACACATTAATAGGGATTTACACTTGCAGTTATCTTCAGATAACACATGGTTGAGCATACAAAACAATGTACAAACATGTCAATAAATATCATGCTTACAAAAATAGACAGTGTTAAACTAATTAATCGTTTTAGTTCAACATTATTGCAAGAACCTTGCTGCTAGGGTGCAAACGGTCAGAATATTACAACATACATAATATACAACGAACTGAGGCTTTCAACACACATCCGCACGCACACACACACACACACACACACACACGCAATCAATGCAGTCCTGTCGATCGTAACATTTACCATTGAAAGATGTTAGTTTCAGTGAATCAACACTCTCAGTTAAGACACGGCACAGACAGAAAATCTATTAACCAGACGACGGCCATGCAAATCAGATTTAGAACAAAATAGTTTCTATATCAGTAGTTTGAATCTTTCCCTGTTTCCTTTATTTATTTATTTCTTCAGTCACGTAGGAAGGGTTCATCGGAAGTGCAGTTATTTGGCCGCAGACGGAGGCTGAAGTCATTATTACAAACAAAATATTCAAAAAGAGAAAAGAACTGTACACAGAAAATAATTAGCATGTGCAATAACATAAAGCAACGAGAGGAAACTCATGAACGCTGCAAGAGAGTCAAAGAGATGTTTGATAAAGCGACTGAAGCCTCCAGGGAAAGAGAGATCTCTTTTCTTTTAGTAAATATGGCTGAAATGACTGGTGCTTATGTCCCGCTGTGTTCTGTTGCGTCTCTGGCTAAACGTCCCGGTGGATGATCTTAGTCTCTGCCTCTTGAAGAGGAATGTCCTGTCAAAACAACACGTGACCATTAATGATGTGTATTAAATTATGCATTTTAGGACTATGAAACGTAAAGACTATTCACAGCTTGAATGCACAAAACTAGGCTTGTTACTCAATAAATAAACGGGTCTAGTGGAAATAAAAGAAATCACTTGGAAATAAACGCTCTCAGAAAAAAGGCACAAAAGCTGCCTGTCACTGAGGCGGTACTTTTTCAAAAGGTAGACTTTTGTACTTTCCAGCTACACATTAGTACCTTTAAAGTACAATGAGGTACAGATTTGTCCTTTTTTTTAGGTATTAACACGTTCCTTTAAGGACCTATAAAAAGTACCTTTTGAAAAGTTACTGCTCCAGTAACAGATTTTGTCCTTTTTTTCTAAGAGTGTATGGTAGTGGATATAAATATGTCAAACATAAAAAAAGCCTTTAATAAAATTAAAATTCATAATTAAAAATTATGTAGGGATGCACCGAAATGAAAATTCTAGATGCATTTGGTTGAAAACCAATAAAGCTCTGTAATCAGTGTTGGGCAAGCTACTTGGAAAATGTAGTGAGCTGAGCTATTCGTTACTCTACTTAAAATGTAGTTTAACTGCACTAAAGCTACCCTCAGGGAAATGTAGCAAGCTAAAAGCTTCATGGCAAAAGTAGCTTAGCTACATCTACGTTTTTTAAAATCAAAGCAACTTCAGTCCAAGTCAGTTCTGTCTTAGTGAAATAAGCTAATAAGCTGCTAATGAAACATATGCTGCATAATTGTTAACTTCAGTTATTGTCCTTGTTATCGTCCTGCTTCAGAAATATTTCCTCTACAGTCATCTTTCCATCAAGCTAGTTTCTCGTGTCAGCGAGAGGTGGCAGTAACTCACAAAAACGTTTGTATTCCTCCACCATAAAACACGAAGAAGAAGATGCTATCATGGATTTACTTTCATCAGCCGGACACCGGCTTCACAGCTCTGAATGGTGGAGGCTTAATGATCCTTGATCTGTTAATGTAGCTTGTGTGAACGCTACTGCACTACCTGCTTAAAATAATAGCTTCGCTACTGAAAAGTTATTTGATTTAGAAAGTAGCAACGTTACCGCCACGCTACTGAGAAATGTAGCTAAGCTAATAGCATCACTACTTGTAGCGTTACTGTCACACACTGTATGTAATACTCTGTAACTCCACTAATATTTATTATGTTATTAATAACATGAAGTAACTTTTAAAACATAACTCTAAAACTTAATCAATATGAATAAACAAGCAAATAAAATAACCACATTTTACTGCTGTCAATTTTTATTTACTGAATGAGTCAAGAGGCACCATTTTTTTAGTGTTGCCATGACAACAAAGTAGTGCTATTGCAAGCAGCAGGAACAAGTATACTACATAGATATGTCCATTTAGCACATCATTTAAGGGGACTTTGTTTTCCTGGTTGGCAAGTATATGTCTACAGTAAAAAGTTTTGTTTGTTTCTTGGACTTTTAAGTTTTTCTTTTCTTTGATAGTTCCTGTTTCTATGTTTAGTTAGAAGTAGACTATATTATGTTCACCTGTGTCTCGTTTAGATCCTCATAATTCTGTATATTTACGTCCCTTAGTTTCAGCATTTGGGTAATTGTTTCAGCTGTCTGTGTGTATTGTTGGTTTGTGATAGCGTTAGAACGGCAAAACTTTTTTTTTTTTTTTTACTGTTTATTAACTCTTTCCCCATCACTGACATTTTCCGTCATTTGTGACAAAACCTTCCCCTGACATTTTCCAGTTTTTCTGGATTTTGATGAATTCACGACAGTGTGCATCTTCTAAAAGAATACAAAACCTCTCAGAGAATATTTATTTATTTATAAATTCAATTTACATACATATAATTGTCACATTTTTTAAGCAAAAGGCTCTGTTCCTCTATTGATATATTGTATGTTAAGACATTCGTGATATGGTTCCATCATTAGTTAATATTTCATTTGTTTTTTCTGAATTTAATCTGTGTTATTGTTCAGTTAGAGTATTCGTAATCAAGAACTGAATCTTACTGTAAAACATCACCAAAACCGTTGGTCAATAATTCACTTTTTTAGTTTATTCATGACAATTACATTTGTATAATGTTATTATTATTAGCAGTATTATTTATTATATGCATATTTTAATAAAAACCAGCTTACCATATGGGGCATAAGAATAGGATGTATGTTTGGATATAAATCCATACTTCTTGACCACACTTCTTTATTATTGGTCATTTATTTGTTTGCTGGAAATTAGAACTGAATTTAATGGATGTCTTCAGTGGAGTGTGTACAACACCATTTCCTTATCCACAAAAGGAAAGGAGTAAAGAGTTAAAGTAAAGTAAAGAGAAAGTAAAGAAGCCGAATGGAGGAGGCTCGTTCTTTATCCTTGCGCAGATTTTGTCTGTTTAAGTGTTTTCTCACCTCCACTTACAAAGTCTGCCATGTAAATAGCAAATGTGCCATTGCACGACACAACTGACTCTTGAAGGGAATGAGAGGTGAGACTCTGGTTGGTTCAATGCACGTTATGCTCAAATCACACCCAAAAACCATTTTAGACCATGCGCTGGGGGGCAGAGCGTATTTTTCTGTCCTAAGCAGAAGTGGATCAGACACACCCTTAACACTTTTGCGCCATGTGTCTAGACCGTAAAATAAAGCCCAAAATTTTTATTGAGCATAAAATCAGTACATGAGAATCATTCTGAATGATCATGTGATGTCAAATACTTCAGTAATGATACTCTATATTCTGCTTTTAATCGCAGGAATAAATGACATCAATTATATATGAAATAATAAATGTAGAAATAGTTACTTTAAATATTTATTTCTTCGAATCAAACAGATGCATCCTTGGCGCAATCATTGAAAACAGTATTTAAATGTGGCATTATTAACTATTGTTAGTAAACCAACACTATCTTGTACTATGAACTAAGTGTTTTTTGTGTGAGTGTAAATGTTGACCGTCTGCAGCAGGTGCTCACTGTACCTTGAATGAGTTTTGCAGGATGCGCAGGCGGTGCAGCTTCTCGTTGAGTAAAGGATCATTGCAGCGGCGGACGAATGATCTCTTGTACTCTAATCGAGAAGAGGATCTGTGCTCATTGACCGGTGACAGACTGCTCCTCTCCAGAGCTCTGTACAAATCCACCAACGAGTCTGCCTGATGCCTGCGCTCCCGCTCTCCACCTGCAGAGGGCAAACACAAGAGACATGTGTGAAGCTGCAATAATACACACAGCACAAAAACAGATGACAGTCATTTTACACAAACGTTTAAATAATTGTCATGTTGAAATACTGAGACACACACACACACATACACATTCCCCATAGACCTAATGGTTTTCATATAACGCAGACTGTATACTCTGTCCGTTTACTCAACCCTAACTGAAAACTGATCTCGTTTTACATTACTTCTTTTTACACAAGGCCAAAATTTACTGCCATTGCTATACTTGTGGGGACATTTGATCACTACATTGATGTTTACATCGGAATTTTGTTATTCTGAATACTCAGAATTACAAAATCAATTCAGACAAATTTATTCAATTATATAAATATTAGAAAATATTTATTCAATTTTATAAAAAGAAAAATATTATAGCATATGAACATTATTTAATGATAAAATTAATCATATTTAAGTAAAATGACCTTTATACATAAATAAAGACATTCTTTTGTTATTAGGATTATTATTTTTATTAAATATATTATTTATAAAATGTACATAAGGATTATTATTTTGAATTAATTCAAATTAAGTTCTGCATGCACAATTACTTTATATACATTGTGTTATTATTATTATTATATTATGTAAAAAATATACATATAATATAATTATTAACATTATACATACTCATTATACATACTAAAATACCATTCATGAATATTAGGCAGACAAAAGTGATTGTGTATAGATAAGTAAATAATATAAATGTAATTTTCAAATAATTAAATACTCATCATTAGAAAATATTTACATTATAATTATTGCCATTAAAATTGATATCATATTTACTCAAAATGACGAAATAATTATTACAGCTAAAATAATAACATTTATTAAATAATATTTTTATTAAAATAAAGCACTGAAGAGCTTTGTGTTTCAGCAATAGCTACTTGAATAATCATGTAAATACATTAACATGGTTCAGTATTAATAATAATGATGTGTTTTCATTATGATGATAATAATGACGATATAACGATAATTATACCAGTGACGTTGTTGTTATTATTATTATTATTATTATTATTATTATTATAATTATAGGGCTTCACAGTGGCACAGAGGGTAACACGATCGCCTCTTAGCAAGAAGGTCGCTGGTTCGAGCCTCGGCTGGGTCAGTCTGGATAAGTTGGTGGCGGTTCACTGTGCTGACCCCAGATTAATATAGCGACCAAGCCGAAAAGAAAATGAATTAATTATTATTACTATTATTACTATTATTATTCATTCATTAATTAATTTTCTTTTCGCCTTAGTCCCTTTATTAATCTGGGATCGCCACAGCAGAATGAACCGCCAACTTATCCAGCACGTTTTTACGCAGCAGATGCCCTTCCAGCAAAACCCATCTCTGGGAAACATCCTCTATACACACTTATTCACACTCGTACACTACGGACAATTTAGCCTACCCAATTCACCTGTACCACATGTCTTTGGACTGTGGGGGAAACTGGAGCACCTGGAGGAAACCCACGCGAACGCAGGGAGAACATGCAAACTCCATACAGAAACGCCAACTGACCCAGACCAGGGTCGAACTAGCGACTTCTTGCTGTGAGGTGACAGCACTACCTACTGCGTCGCCTAATTCTTCTTCTTCTTCTTCTTCTTCTTCTTCTTCTTCTTATTATTATTATTATTATTATTATTATTATTATTATTATTATTATTATTTCAAATATTATAAATAATTATGTATCATTATGTATAATAATAATAACAATAATAATAGTTGTTATTACTATTGTTATTGTTATTACTATTATTATTATTATTAAAATTGTTCATGTCTATTTGATTAAATTGACAATAAATTGATCACCACAACATTAATATGGTCCTATACGTGTCTTCATCTAAGAGGTGGAAACCCTTGCAACAGTACAACACAATAGAATTGGATCATTTTGTCCATCATGATCTGTGTGTATCTGTGAGATGCAGAAAAAGCCTGCAGTCATATCTGCTAGTTGGAGGACATTAACAGAGACTGAAGGCTCTCCTGCTCTCAGCACTGGTGAAGGAGTGATCGGAGTGAAGGATGAAGGAAGAGAGAGGAGGACGAGAGCTGTCAGGCTGCATTACAAACACAGCGGCTCTACAGAGACACCATTTACAGCTACACCGCTTCTCAATCAGCGCCATTATTACAGGCCACAATACTAATGACCCGAGCAGTGAGAGAATGAACGCTCCATCCTCACCTTCTGTCAAATATCATCAAATCTATTATAAAAGAGGGCAGATATTGTCAGTTAGCTATCATGACATGCTGAAAACTGTAGAATTGGGATTCTCAATTTGATTCTAAAGCCTTCTCTTCATATTTTTAAAATTTATTTAACAGTATTTCACCAATAACGGTTTTCAGCAATATTAATGTTTTGGACATATTTATATGTTTTAGTATAAAATGTGAAAAAAAATATGACACATAATCAGATCGTGGGACGGCACGGTGGCTCAGTGGTTAGCATTTTCGCCTCACAGCAAGCTGGTTCGAGTCCTGGCTTGGTCATTTGGCATTTCTGTGTGGAGTTTACATGTTCTCCCTGTGTTGGCGTGGGAACTAAATAAACTAAATTGGCCGTAGTGTACGAGTGTGAATGAGAGTGTTTGGATGTTTCCCAGTACTGGGTTGCAGCTGGAAGGGTATCTGCTGTGTAAAATATATGCTGGATAAGTTGGCGGTTCATTCCACTGTGGTGACCCCTGAAGAATAAAAGCATTAAGCTGAAGGAAAATAAATGAATGAATGAATGAATGAAAAAAGGATTACATTTTTATTGAAATATAGTAAATTATAAAATAAATAAATTGTATTACATAACATTTTATTATTCATCCATTATTAATCATTATTGCACAGTATTCAACATTATGTTATGGAAAATTCATAATATGGTTGGTATTATGATTATGATTATGATTATGATTATTATTATTATTATTCCCATTAGCAAATTGATTACAAATAATACATTTCTAATTATTATTTCAAATCCATAACATGGGTATTAATAATATTATTATTACTATTATCATTAGGAATTTAATTAAATATAATATTAAATATAATATATTACAGCATTAAAAAAATGATATGGAAAAATCCATAATATTTTTGTAATTATAATTATCATTAGGAATTTCACTGAATAATAATAATTATTATAAATCTGATTGTTGTTGTATATTGAATCATTATTATGGGTACTTGATAATAACATTACTAACATAAATAATAATTTTATACTCAATTTTATTTTATACTCATAAAATGTATTGAAAAAGCAAATCAACTAATTAAAATAAAAAATGCATATGAAAATTAATTACAAATCAACATCATAACAAATAAACACTTTAAAATGCACTTATATCAGAAGCACACATAATTACTCACTTGTCTTTGCCCACACATACACACTAACTCTCCCACAGCCTGCCTCTGCATGTGTAGGCAAAGGTACAACACAACCGTCCCACATGCTCCCCGTGTTTCTGACCTGTGTCTCTGGAATGGACGTGGCCCAGGTGGTACCGCTGGGCATCTCCGTGTTCAGCTGCACTGCTGGCAGCCAGGATGGCATGAAGACCGCTGTCCCGGGGCAGTGTGAAACTGCGGTGTTTGCTCCCTATTCCACCTCCGTCCATGGATTCACCTCTTCCTAAAGCAGGGATGGGTTTTTGGCTGGGCTGGGTGGGTGTAGTGGGTGGGATGAAGTGTTCGGTGGGCAGCCCGTGTTGGGCAGGGAGTGTGGACTGGCGCCGGAGCTCGACGGGTACGGTTCTGTTGGAGTCCACAAACACAGAGTCGTCCAGAGGCAGAGTCTGCAGGAAATGGAGGCCGGAGCTGGTGAGCGGCGTCTCGATGAGGTCCTGCCATGAACGCCGCTGGCTGGCAGACTTGCGGCCCGGGGAGCTGGCGCTGCTCACACTGCCCCCTTGTGTCTCTGAGAGAGGAGAGCGGGACTGGACAGTCTCAGTGGACGGTGGACGGATGTGTTGGGAGTCCTGGAACGGACTTACCTGAAAGAAAGAGGGTGGTTAATTATGTAGAGAAGTATGATACAGTTTAGTACAGCACAGTATTTTGATTCGATACAGGTCACCATGATCTCAACCTGATGTGTTTCCACTGACAACAGTACCCTTAAGCCTCATTCACACTACCAGTGATTTTGTAGCAGCCTTTTGCCCTGGGTGGTTAGTGAAGTCGCTAGTGAGTGTTACCAAATTAAGGTTGCTTAGGCAGGGGCGCCACTAGCAATTTTGGGCCCCATAAAAAAAATATGAGGATGGGCCCCCTACTACCAAGCTAGCTATCCAAACTCTGCAATGTCTGCAATGTAGTTATACTGACCTATGCATTTTATTATTGATTTTGTCCACTACTTATCAGTATTTAGTAAGAGAATAGCCATGACTGCAGCTAGCAGATGATTTAGTGTTCAAATGGAAATGTAGTACAAAAACAGGAACAGTAATCAAAAATTCACGGAAAATTTTACATTTCTAAACACACAAAACACCAATGTGTAACTATTTAAATAACTGTACTGCAATAGTGTCTCATACAATGTGCAATACACAATGATTGAGGATTTTGCAAGCAAGAAGGCAAGAAGGCATTGGGCACTTGGAATTTAAGTTACTGTCAGGTTAATCAACAGACCACTTCAAATGTATTTATGTTGTGTTTATTTGGTTTGCAGTGTGCTGGATTTTGCACTCTGTTAATAAAAATTAGTTTTTTTTTTGTTTTGTTTTTTTAATTTGACTGCAAGAAGGCCAGGGTTTTGCCATTTAAGTAATGGTCAGTTTAAACAAAAGAACATTTCTTATTTATGGGTCTGACTGTAATATAATTTTGCGTCTTATTGATTTAGTGTATAGTGTGTCATTTGGGATGCAGCTAATGAAATAAATGACCAAAATACCAAATAATAGCCTACCTGACATGAGTGTAAACACATTCACCATCGGGAGGCGCTATAATCACTCTCACAGGAGATTACTGCTCTCACAATCCAAAATAAATAGTTATCCAACATGTGCGCACGATAGCGACGCCCCTTTTG
>CAIGQQ010008883.1:2264025-2294690 GCA_903798035.1 Danio albolineatus
AGTGATGTCCTGTGAGAGACTAGTGATGTCTTTGAGAGACTAGTGATGTCCTGTGAGAGACTAGTGATGTCTTTGAGAGACTAGTGATATCCTGTGAGAGACTAGTGATGTCCTGTGAGAGACTAGTAATGTCTTTGAGAGACTAGTGATATCCTGTGAGAGACTAGTGATGTCCTGTGAGAGACTAGTGATGTCCTGTGAGAGACTGGTGATGTCTTTGAGAGACTAGTGATGTCCTGTGAGAGACTAGTGATGTCCTGTGAGACACTAGTGATGTCCTGTGAGACACTAGTGATGTCCTGTGAGAGACTAGTGATGTCTTTGAGAGACTAGTGATATCCTGTGAGAGACTAGTGATGTCTTTGAGAGACCAGTGATGTCCTGTGAGAGAATACTGATGTCCTGTGAGAGACTAATGATGTCTTTTAGAGACTAGTGATGTCCTGTGAGAGACTAGTGATGTCCTGTGAGAGACTAGAGATGTCTTTGAGAGACTAGTGATGTCCTGTGAGAGACTAGTGATGTCCTGTGAGAGACTAGTGATGTCCTGTGAGAGACTAGTGATGTTCTGTGAGAGACTAGTGATGTCTTCGAGAGACTAGTGATGTTCTGTAGAGACTAGTGATGTCCTGTGAGAGACTAGTGATGTCCTGTGAGAGACTAGTGATGTTCTGTGAGAGACTAGTGATGTCTTCGAGAGACTAGTGATGTTCTGTAGAGACTAGTGGTGTCTTTTAGAGACTAGTGATGTCCTGTGAGAGACTAGTGATGTCTTTTAGAGACTAGTGATGTCCTGTGAGAGACTAGTGATGTCCTGTGAGAGACTAGTGATGTCTACGAGAGACTAGTGATGTCTACGAGAGACTAGTGATGTCCTGTGAGAGACTAGTGATGTCTTCGAGAGACTAGTGATGTCCTGTGAGCGACTAGTTACAGTAAGAGCTTTGGTGCAAAAGTGCTGAAGTCATTCAAAGCTAGGACTTGTCCACTTCCTAGTTATTTATCACTGCTTTAACCTTCAGAAAGTTTAGTTGTAATGTATTTTCAAGATACAATCATTGCCGTTCTCTAAATTTGATGACTGTGTCTTCCACAAAATAAAGAAGTTTTTGTTGAAGTGCACTCGTTATTGTATGAACACTGTTCTACTAGCATGGTAAAGATACAACTTTAATTTTATCGACTTTTGAATGCTGAAGATTTTAAGACCAAACAAAATTTCAAGCGCATGAACCAGGTCTAAATGTATGATTTTTCTTTTTTGGTCCCGACCAAATGAAGCAACTACAAGCATAAACACTCTCTAAGTTGGTGTATTTTATGAGGTTGGTGCAACATAAATCCAGAGCGAAGGACGACTATAACAAGGGGGGCATTTATATCCCTGTTTTCCATTTTCCCTGCTGTCTTCTTTTACAAGCTCACCGCTGTCAGCCTTAGTTATGCTCTGCGAAGATGTAACGGTTTGAGACAGCAACACACACACACAAGCACACATGCACAATTCTCTCGCTCAGGATTACGGGACTGATTTGCGTCTTCTTCATTAAGATTACAGAGGTCTGGAGCCAGAGGAGCTCTTTAAAAAAGTGCATTTTGACTGAATTTACAGCGGCCACAATCATCCCCAGGGTCTAAATAATTAATGTGTCCTTCATCTCCATTCTCTCACACCTCATTCTTCATCCTACTCTCCATATCTCTGCCCTTGCCTTGTCTTTCTGCATTGTTTCCCCCTATTTATTTCCATCGGTTTTAGTATTATTTACACAAAACATGCAACTGTTTTAATCACAATGAATACTATTAATCAGCAAGGATGCATTAAAGGGGATGTATCATGCCCCATTTCATAAGAATAAATAAATAAAATATATTAATAATGTGTCCTCAGAACATGTCTGTGAAGTTTCAGCTTAAAATACCCAACAGATCATTAGTTTGTCAAATTGTCTCAGTTGGGTGTGAGCTGATTTTTGTGCACGTCCCTTTAAATGCAAATGAGCTGCTTCTTTCCAGAATAGCCTGTACCTGCTATTCTAACACTCCAGAAACAACAAAACAAGTCAATCTAAACAATTTGTACAGGGATCCAATCAATATAAAAAGACTTACTGAGGTGGGATGGGGGTAGGTGTCATATGGAGGTGGAGGACTGTCCTGTTTGGCTGTTGAGCTGATGTGATCGGCGTCCTCATGATCGCTCTCGCTCCAGTAGTCTGAGGAAATGACAGAGAATATCCATTAAACACACAAGGAGTTCATAAATACTGAAACAAGAAGGCAGCTGGTAAAAGAAACTTCATTAAAAAGAGGTTTGTGTTCATCGCTGCAGCACTTATTCATTCAGTGAGGGGTAAGAAGATTTTAATAATAAATAAAAACTCTTTTATTCTGACAAATCATGCTAAAATCATTTATTAAATTATATTTATATCAAAAACTATTTCATAAAATATCATAACAATGATACAAATGATAACAATGATGATAACATTTTAATCTAAAAATAAATTAATTGATATTATTATTCATAACACATACATTTAAGCAGATAATAATTGATAATCATTTATTGGTTAACAATAATAAGTACTGAATGATGTATAATTATCATTTACAATAGTTAGTATTATTTACAATTATCTACAATAGTATAATAATAGCCCACATATTATATTATTATTATTATTATTATTAATAATAATATATAATATATAATATATAATATATAATATAATAATAATAATAATAATAATATATAATTATTATTATTATTATTAATAATAATAATAATAATTATTATTATTATTATAATTATGATCATCATCATCATCATCATCATCATCATCATCATAAACTGAAATAAAAATGTAAAATGTCATGCTTCTTTTATCCTCTTCTTATTCATTAAATAAACTTTTATGCTGACTGCTAAGCAGAACTATAATAATTAAAATAAAGTATGTAATATTGTTTAACAAAATAGTAATAATAATAATGATAATAATAATTCTATATGATAATTCTGTATAATACTACAAATATTTAATCCACAATATAATTTTTATTCTAATTACAATTATTTGTAGAAGCCCTAGTTTAAAATATACTGAATATTAAGCAGATCTTACAAGTCTATAATCAGTCTTACATATTGGTAAACACCCCTAAACAACATAAATATAAATGACAAAATATTACAAACATTTATTAATATTACAATTATTATTTACACAACAACAATATAAAAATGAAAACAACAATAATATGAATAATAATATTTAAAATCAATAATTCAATTTGAAAATAATGTAAAGACATATTTTCAAACAGAAATCAACATTAGCACTATTATATGTTTGTGTAGGCTTCATTTTCTTGTCATCATTATTTCATGTATTCATCAAATGATGGACAAGAACATTTTAAAAATGATCGAAAAACTAATTTAGGATTAAAAATAACTTTCCTCGTTTCAACTTAAACTCCCTATAAACACATCCAACATGTCGTTCTTCATATTCATATATTTATGGGACGTAGAGAGCAGACCACACAGAGTTGGAGTGGGAGAATAATTGATCAGACAGGCTCAGCGGAGCATGAAGGCATCATCTCACCATGATCCTGTCGAATCCTCTTCTGCTCTGAGTGCGCCGCCGCTGCCATGTTCATCAGGCTGAGCCACCTGCCGGCAAACCGTACAGAAACCCGTCTTCAGTTCCTTGAAGATTTATTCTTAGCCAACAACATTTTTTTTCACAGTCATGGAAATAAACGATATCTAAGTAATGACCATTATTACACAGCTGTCTGGAATACTTGATACTGATTGGTCAGTCACGACATTTCAAGGTATGTTATTCCCAGATAACAACTGTTTTCATCTGCATACTTTCAAATCATCTTGACTGTCAATGAATACATTCACATCCATATTTTTATACAGTATGTTTGTCTTTCACAATGCTGTTTTTGACTATTGTGCACCATCTAGTGACTGAATAATATGTAACTTAGTGTATGCTACATTTAGTTGTTTTTGTCTCTGTAAGCTTTGCCTTTAATCAAGGAAAAAGTAAACTGCTATAGATAAACTGTTATGAAATTAAGGTTTAAGGCTTAAATTACTAAATATGACTAAAATTAAAGGGTATTTTTGTCAGAAGACTAAAGGTGCACACTAGGGCAGCACAATACAGGTATATCATTTCAGCATCGATATCGCAATGTGCGCATCTGCAATAATCACATTTCAAGACATGCAATGTTGAGCCTGGATATATTCGATCAGGAGCTACAGAATTGTATTTAATTACTGTATTTATACAGATTCTATACAATTTATGCAAAAAAATTACATTTAAAATTTCTAGATAAGATAATTTTGCTTACCCCAATAGCAGATAATTTAGCTTACCCCAATAGCAGATAATTTAGCTTGTTTTAAGGAAAAACTCCACATTTCTTCTTAAGTTGAAACCAAAACATTATTTTTTACTTCATCTTAGAATTTTACAATACTTTCTCGAAACAAGACAAAGCAAAGTAAAAAAAATCCAACATATTTTGCATTGTGATTATTCACTTTCGGTACCTGTTGGGCTTCCCAGAAAACAATCAAATAATTCAAACAATATTATGGAACTGTTTTCATATAGCAATATTTATCCAAGAAAATTATTTCTAATATGGTAATTCAGATTTTTCCAATATCGTGCAACCCTAGTGCAAACTGAATCTGACATTTTTAACCATAATTTTTGCATGTCAAAAAATAACTTTGACCTCATGTTGTGCCAATCATATTGACACAATCAGCCCTATCATACAACCCGGCGCAATAAGGCACAAGACGTGTATGGCACAATTTGCTGCTATTATCAGAACAGTGCAACAGTAATTTTCACGTTTTGCACCACATTGTTTAAATAGCAAATCCATTTGTGCCACTTTGTGGACTCACAGGTGTGTTGGTCTAGAAAAGAGGTGTATTAAGGTAAGAGGTGTTGGCGCGTTGCTATTTTGAGGAACTGAAATAGACTGCGCCACTGACCAAATGAAAGCTGCTCAAAAGCCCAGCACAGAGCGCACTAGTTATGTGCCTGCAGGTCCAATGCACGTACACATTGCTTAATTCAGACAGGATGTAAATCAATACACAAATATCTTTACACATGAAAAAAAAATTAAAGGATTAAAAAGTTACAAAAATGATCATTTTCTACATAAATATAAAAACCACTAATGCCTTCTTTGTGTCGGGGGCTTATTTTTAGTTTATTCATGACAACTTGCATTTGTATAATGTAATTATTATTAGCAGTATTATTTATTATAAACACATTTATATTTGCTTTAATTAAAAAAAGTTTAGATTTGTCCACCAGTCGGGTTTTGGAGATGTATGCATGATCATATGGGGCATAAGAATAGGACGTATGTTTGGATATAATTCCACACTTTTTGACCACACTTCATCATTATTGTTCATTTATTCATTAGCGGGAAATTAGAACTGAATTTAGAAATAGTTTTGAAACAAATCTTTGCTCTTAAAAAACAAAATAAATATGTAGGCTAATAGATGTCTTCAGTAAAGTGAAAAAGGAGTAAAGAGTAAAAGTAAACTAAAGAGAAAGTAAAAAGAGCGAATGAAGGAGGCTCGTTCTTTATACTCGCGCTGCAGTCTGTTTAACTGTTTTGTTGCTAGTGAAGCATTTCGTTTTTCCACTTATGAAGTCCGCCATGTAAATAGCAAATGTGCCATGGTGCGACACAACTGACTCTTAAAGGGAATGAAAGATAAGACTCTGATTGGTTTAATCCACGTTATGCTCAAAACACACCCATAACTCATTAAGTGAATAAGAACAACCCTTTTAGACCAATCACCAGGGCGCAAAGCATATTTTTCAGTCCTTAAAATAGCAAAAGTGGATTCGGACAAGCACTTAAAGCTTTTGCACCATGTGCTTTAGACTTTGTGCCTAAGTCATTAAAATAGAGCCCAGAATGTGGCAGAGAGTTGAGAACCCCTATGCTGGATTCAGTGACTGGCACACCTCTCCTCTGCTGCTGTTTTGTGTGTGTGTGCGTGTGTGTGTGTGTGTCTGTGTGTGTGCGTGTGTGTGTGTGTGTGTGTGTGTGTGTGTGTGTGTGTGTAATGTATGAAGTATCACAAGAAATGTATCAAAATTCCACTGATTTCCTGAAAATAAACTTTGCATTTGGGGATAATCCAGCGCGGCTCTTTGATAATGAGCTGAACTCTCCGTTCTCTCTGTGCAGTATTGGATGCATAAAATATGTCGCTTATTCATCTTTCTATTTTGAAGAATAGAGAGGAGAACTGCGCATCACTGCTTGATTTTGCTCTGAAATGTTTTGTGTTTTTTCTAAATGGATTAATTAATATGCATTAGATCAATTTTTCAGACATGAATACAAAAAATACCTACAAAAACTTCAGACTTCAGACCTCCAGACTAATCAAATTTTGCTGTCAAATCTAACACCGGCTGAAAACACTCTGCAGTGACCCGAGGAGCTCCTCACACTGCTCAAATACAGACTCTTTCGGGACGCCTCTAAAATTAGTATCTTTGATCAGCGCAGAGAACAGTAAATGAGATTCAGGAGCCTGTGTGAGAGCGTTCATCACAAATTGACAGCGCCTCAGAGTACATTACGAGTCTTTTTTTTCTGCTTCCACAGGGATGCTGGAATGTTCCCTTTCATCCTACCTGTTCATATCCTCGATGTTGTCTGCAGCGAAGTAGAAGCTCTTGATTTTAGGATGGCAGGCCTTAAAAGCACTGAAAGCAAGCAAGAGAAACAGACTTAATCAAAACAAGGCAAGCTAATGTTGACAGTAGTTAACTGGTTTGTTGATATCTAGTTGATAAAATTTTAAGACTGCACAAAATAGGACATGTGAGGCAGACTCAATAATATCATTTTGAAAGGAGCAGTTTACTTGCAGATGACGGTCACAATTGATTTCTATAGTTTTCATGTTTGGAACAAGTAAAGTGTGAGTAAATGGTAATTCTGGAAATTAACTACTCTTTTTTTTTAGGTTCAGTCTTATACAAGTAACTTTCATTGTTTACTTTTGCGTCGTTAATTCACACGTTGCCTCAAAATGATTATTCTGTCAAATTACAGACATAACAATATCGGAATATACTGCATTAATAATTGTTGCAGATTATTTTATACATATATGTAATACTTTTTAAATTTTAATATAATTCATTCATTCATTTTCCTTCGGCATAGTCCCTGATTTATCAGGGGTCACCACAGTGGAATGAACTGCTAAATACTCTTGCATATGTTTTACGCAGTAGATGCCCTTCCAGCCGCAATCCTTGTACTGGATTATAATATAATTCAACATCATGTATTTTATTATTTTACTATGCATGTAATAATTATTAGGGCGCCACGGTGGCGTAGTGAGTAGCACGTTCGCCTCACAGCAAGAAGGTCGCTGGTTCGAGCCTCGGCTGGGCCAGTTGGCATTTCTGTATGGAGTTTGCATGTTCTCCCTGTGGTTGCGAGGGTTTCCTCCGGGTGCTCCAGTTTCCCCCACAAGTCCAAAGACATGTGATATAGGTGAATTGGGTAGGCTAAACTGTCCGTAGTGTATGTGTGTGAATGAGTGTGTATGGATGTTTCCCTGAGATGGGTTGCAGCTGGAAGGGCATCCGCTGCGTAAAACAAATGCTGGATAAGTTGGCGGTTCATTCCGCTGTGGCGACCCCGGATTAATAAAGGGACTAAGCCGAAAAAAAAATGAATGAACAAATGACTAATTATTAAACTTTTAAATTATTAGCCCTCCGGTGACATTTTAATTCTTTTTTAGATATTTCCCAGGTGCTGTTAAACAGATTTGTAATGCAAATTCTTCAACACATTTTTAAACTTAAAAGTTTAAATAACTAATTTCTAATAACTATATTATTTTTATTTGTCATTGTGACAGTACATTATGGTATTCTGGTTATTTTACAGTATTCAAAGTCCTATAGTATTACTAGTATTCAGTTAAAAGTGCATTTTAAAGGCTTAACTTTGTTAATTACTGTAGGTTAAGTAGCCAAGTTAGGGTAATTAGTCTATTGGACAATGGTTTTGTTTTATAGCCAATCGGAAAAACATAATTCCTTAAGGGGAATAATAATTTTGACCTTAAAATTATATAAAAACATTTTGAAAAAAATGTTTTTATCCCAGCCAAACTAAGAAATAAGACTTTCTCCCAGAGGAAAATCTTTTTTTAATATACTGTGAAAATTTCTTTGCTCTGTTAAACATCACTTGGGTAATACCTGATAAAGAATTACAATTTCACAGAAGCGCTATTATTTTTGACTTCCACTATGTGTGTGTAGGCAAAATTATTAGCAGTGTCATTTCTGCAGAATAAACTGCCATGGCATGCAAAACATTATACTTTTTTGCATTTTTTTATTCTTAAACCTTTTTAACCTTTAGAGTAGTTTTGCTAATACTCACAACTTCTTGCGACATTCACTGGCCTGATCAATGTTGAACTCCGGCAGGCTGACAAAGCCCTCTGCCTTTTCATCCTGAGGAAGAACAGAGCAATGAAGGACCGAGAAACGCTGCCAGTGAGCACAGAGTTCAGGCCAGCAGTCTGGTGTTTTCCTCACCTCTTCATTGGTGTACCAGTACAGACAGGCATCTTTCAGCACCACCCAGTACTTCTTCCACTTCTGAGAGAAGTAGCTCTTGGCGTCCTTCTTCTTCCAAAGCCAGCCTTCACAGTCTCCCTGACCCAAATCCCTGCAGGAGATTCTCCTCTTACTGATGGAGGGCAAAGACCCGGCTGAGAGCCACACACACACAGAAAGAGAGAGAGAGATTCAGCGCAGGCGGAAACACAATCACACCAGGGACTATCTTCATGTGCTGCTGTATAATGGCTCAGAAATGTGTTGACAAAGTAATTATTCAGAGTGAGAAAGTGTGATTGAATTTCTGCAGAAAAACAATGCACAGCAAATATAATTTTCATAATACATAAACATTGTACATGATATATTTATAATAAATTCATAATAGATTGTACATAATATATGAATTTATTTTTGAAATGTAAAGCAAAACAACAACATTAATTTATTAAAATCAATACCATAGATTACTGTAGCAACCGTAACATTTATTTATTTAATTAACTTGTAATTTGTTTTTGATTATTAGTTAATAATAATTGATTTAAGAAAACAATAGATGTAAAATTATTTGTTCTAGACTTCTGCTTAATATATAACTGTACTAACTGTAAATGAAGAACATTAAGTGGTAATAAAATCATTATAGTTAGAACAATTTTATATATTTGATATAGAATTGTATTAGAAATATGATATATACAGTATGTCAAACTGTAATTATAATTATTAATAAGATTTATTTAACAAAATATTTTTTCTACTTATTTAATAATCATCACTGAATTATTTAAAAATAAACACTAAATTAGGCGACGCGGCGGCGCAGTAGGTAGTGCTGTCGCCTCACAGCAAGATGGTCGCTGGTTCGAGCCTCGGCTGGTTCAGTTGGCGTTTCTGTGTGGAGTTTGCATGTTTTCCCTGCGTTCGCATGGGTTTCCTCCGGGTGCTCCGGTTTCCCCCACAAGTCCAAAGACATGCGGTACAGGTGAATTGGGTAGGCTAAATTGTCCATAGTGTATGAGTGTGTATGGATGTTTCCCAGAGATAAAAACGTAAAACAAATGCTGGCTAAGTTGGCGGTTCATTCCGCTGTGGCGACCCTGGATTAATAAAGGGACTAAGCCGACAGGAAAAAGAATGAATAAATAAACACTAAATTAGTTAACCCAATACATGCACAAGATTCTGGAAGCAAAACCTGTACAGAACTAAAAATTATATATGAAATATGAATAAGTATAATTACTGGAAAGAAATGGGTTGTTTTCAGTTGTTTTCAGAATGTTTTTGCATTTTTTATGTAAGAAATACATACTAGACAAAGAACCAGACCTGAAATCCTTATCATCTACAGACATGACTTTAGAGCTAGCAGAACATTTAACATTTAATATCTCACCTCTTAACTTGTTTTTCTTTGACCTGGAGAGCACGGACGACCGATCGAATGTCTGAAATACAGTCAGTTTACAGAGTGTGTCAATCATTTCACGCTGCATGTCTTAATCTTGAATAATTCATGCAATCGTCTTACGAGATAAACAGATGAGGTTTCAGAAGTGGGCGTGGCCAGCGAGTCTGGCGGCAGCATGTCCATCTGGAGGGTGGGGACTAGAGCATAGTGGGCGGGGCTTCCTCCTTTCTCACTCTTCCTTCTACTGCGGCGACTGCTGCGGCGTCCAGTGTGAAACTCCTCTGTCTTATCCTCACTCACATACCGCAGCAGGGAGTTTTCTGTGCAGAAATGTGTGTGGATTTATGGAATTAGACAAACCGTCTTCTGAACTGTGCTCTTAAAGTGCCCTGTTATTTTTAATGTGCCTAATTTTGTTTTTGAGGTCTCCTACATTAGGTTTACATTCTTCCAAAGTCAAAACCTCTTTCAGCATCATCTCTTTTTTCACAATGCCATAATGAAATGGATCATTAAAGAACCTAGTCTCTTAAAACCCCACTTTTCCGAAAGTCTGCCCTGCTAGGTTTGTCAGATGACCAAGTCTGTTGTGATCAGTCTACAGCTTAAAGAAACACTTCACTTTTTTCTTGAAAATGGCTCATTTTAGACTTTACAAATGAGCTAAAATCATTTTTAAACCATCCAGCTGATCTTTGGGTCTGGCAGAAGCACTTTTAGCTTAGTTTTACTTATCATAAATGATTGAATCATATTAGACCATTAGCATTTCACTCAAAAATGAGTTTTGAAAATTTGCCTGTTTAAATCCTGACTCTTCCATACAGTACACTCTCAGAAAAAATGGTGCAATGTTGTACCAAAGAAGGTACAAACCCTTGTCACTGGGGCAGTACCTTTTTTATGGGACAGAATTGTACCTTAAGAAAAGAAACAAATTTGTACCTTTTAAGGTTATGATTTGTACCCTGGCAAACCAAAATGTACCTTAGTTTTTAAAAACCTGCAGATACAATATTGTGTACTTTGTGAAAGGTACCACCACAGTGACAAGACGTGTTGAAGACCTTAACAGACTCAAAAATGCTTACCAAACATTTATTAAAATGCCTTAAATGTTTAGTTTACAATACCTATAGTTTTATGTTTTACCAGTTGTTTTGTATTATTGTATTATAGAACAAAAATGTATGTTTATAAGTATCCTTAAACGTATACTTTAAAACGATGATTCTTGTTATAATATGGAAATTATTCATAAAAATCACTTTGCCTTTCCAGCCATATTTATTTTCATAGATACTGTAATAAAGAAGGAGTTGTTCAACACTTTTGTACCTTTTATATGAGAACAATTGTGTACCTTCATTTCAGTTGTACCATAAAAGGCACAGAACAGTATCATAAGAGGTCTTTTCAGTATCATTTAAGGTTCAATTTTTACAAAGATACAAAACTGTTCCTCAAGGAACATTAGTTGTACCATCGTGTACCTTTTTTCTGAGAGTGTAGGTGCATTGTGTAGTAAGAATGACAGGAAATGAAAAGGTGCTATGTTCTAAGTCACTATTTCTAGGAACTATATTCTCATTCTGGTGTAATAATCAAAGCATTTTGCTGCTGTATCATGGCAGCAGCAGGCGCAAAGATATTGTGCACCATCAGCCTTAGTACAAGATATAAAGAGTTAAGCTTTAAATAAGAAAATTATATGCCCTTTAGTGAGATGCTAATGGTCTAATCTCAATTAACAATCTACCATATGTTAGGCTAAGATAAAAGTACTTCTCAGACCTGGAGATCAGCTAAATGAATCCAAAAATGGTCAAACTCAACTGTTTAACTCTAGGGGAATTATTGGAGTGTTCCTTTAAAGTGTGTCAGAATCTCAGAGCTCATTACTATAGGAACTTCAGCTTCTTTAGCACTCCTAATCTCAAATATTGATACAAACTCTTGATCTTGACAGCACATCTTTTATAAGTGCAGACAATGCAGTATTTGAGGGTTAAAGTAAACCTTTCTCATAGGCAGCCAATGAAGAACATTTTTTTTACAAACCTGAACAAGTTTGAAGCAAGTAGACATTGTTTTTTGACAAGTCTTTTCATGCATTTCAGAATCAGTTTTGTTAGGAGAAAATAACTAAATTTATCCCTCACTTTGATCTTTGAAACTTTACAGACCTTTTACATTCACAAACAGCTACATTACACATTACATGAGAGGTAATATCTAAAAAAAACATAAAAGGCACACATAAATGTAACAGATCAGCTTTTTAAATAATGTACAGTGGAAATCAAATTACCCAGAGGTCTCATGATCAAAGAACAAGACTGAAAGATGGTGTGCAGCACATGTACAAATTTGATATAAATTCTGCCAGCGTTACTAAAGAAAGAATTCTCTCTGCTCCCACTCCTTCAGCAACAGAGCCAATGAGAAGCCAGCATCTTGGCAAAACCTCTGTGTTGGAGTTACCATGGCAATGTGAAACCAAAAAATCCCAAAATCTCAAACAAAGAGCCAGCAAGATTTTGGCAGACAGATTCCAGCACAATTGAGGTAAATATTGGGGCGGCGGACAATCTCATGACTTTAAAATGTGCCAGGGCTACAGTGACAAAATCAATTGTTAGCTTTAACCTGAGGAAAAGGAATCAAAACAACAGCTCCTCTATGCTCACCCACCCACACACAAACACACACACACCTCTTCTGATCTCTTTTTTCAGCTTGGCTGGATCTTCATAGTCTCCTACCCAGTTATATTCCACAGGCATGGATATAGGCCTTAGTCGTCCTAAAAGACAGGCACAGAGAAATCAAAACAAAATTAAAAATTTCAATAAATTACAACACATCCAGGGAGCAGATGAAGTATGACTCAGTTGTTAAGTTTACTCAATGACTTACGGTCACTTGGATCAATTTATTTACAGTAGTAATGTTTTTTTTTTCTTACATTAGGTATCATTAGGTATCATTTAAATCAAGACTGAAAACACATCTGTTTAGCTGTGCCTTTATCGAATGAGCACTGTGCTACGTCCGACAGATCACACTATCGTATTTCCTTTCTTTTTCATTATTTTATAACTTGTTTTAAAGAGCTTATTATACATTAAAAAGGGTCATATTTTGGTTTTGGGGGTCTCCAACAGCAGGTTAATATGCATGCATGGTCAAAAAACACTTATATTGTCTAATAATTTGCATTTATTTTTACCTCATTATCCCAGCGACTCCTATATGAATTGTTCAGCGATTCATTTGTTCCAAAACCCCTCATTAGCGCGATGCTAAACTGCGCTGATTGGACCGATGACCCAGTCTGTTGTGATTGATCGACATCATTCAGTGCGAGAGAATGTCCACCACTGCTTATCAACATTGAAGTAGTCATAGTGTTTGCGTGAGCATATTTGCCAACACTCGTTTTTCCCGGGAGTCGCCCATATTTCAGACACCTCACCCCCGAAACTAACCCCCCGGTCTCCCAGCATATTACTCTATTGTTAACCAGAAGTAAAAACAGTAAAATACATTCTGTTTTAGTGCACACGGCGGCAAAAGCTGAACCATTATGAAACAGGGCCGCCGCACGTGTGTAGGAGAGCTGATGTAGCCATAGCAACGACAAACAGCAGTGAAACGCAAGTTCATAAACGCATTTTAATCCGTAAACAAAGCAGCACGCGTCGCGTTTACAACGTGCTTTTAGACGCGATATGAGAATACATGTTGGCCAGATACACTACAAGCGGTTAAAAGTTACAAAACACAATTAAATGCATTATTTACAAGCTAGAGAAAATAATGAGGCAACCGTTTTAATCGCACTTACTCAACACTTAGTAGGCCAGATTCATCGTCAGGCCACCTGGAAATGTACCGGTGCTCCCTATGGCCAGTCCGCCCCTGCATACATCTTTTCTGATCCTTCCTTTAACAAACGGTCGACGAATCCTCCGTTGTAAGCGTGTAGATTTCAGAAGCACTCCTCAGAGGGAACACAGCACAAGGCTGGGCTATAATGCTGAGGCATTTCTGCAGAAATAAACCTCAACCATTGTCTCTTCACAGTCTCAGCTCTGGTTCATCTGCACACTTCCAATATCCAGCTGAGCACAGTGCTCTTCTGTGTTGCCAGATGTACAGTAGCTGACTGATTCCAGTCCAAACCCTATCCGAAAGGTTTTTACCTGCACAATCAAATTCAAAACCGCCCAATCTGGCAACCTTTGCTCGCCGCTGTTGCTTGTGGGCGGGGTTGGGGGTTTCGAATCTTCCCCGGTCTGCGCGCGCGCACAATTGGGCGGGGCTTATGTTTTGTGTTCACGTCATGTCGAAACGGCTAAAGACTCGTAAGCACGGCGATTCGTTTGAGGAACTATGAGTCGACTCTTTTATAGATTAATCAATAGTTTAAAACACTGTGCACTTTCAGATTTAAGCCTCAGCTGGACATTTCACTTCACTTAGAGCTGTGTTACACACTGCATGCAAGCTCATTTTCAAAAACCCATAATAGGGTCTCTTTAACAAATTTTAATCTGTTTTTTAATCATTTTTATTTTCTTATACTGTCTCTTTTTATTCCTGTTTATGTAAAGCACTTTAATATGCCACTGTGTATGAAATGTGCAATATAAATAAACTTGCCTTGTCTTGCCTAATATGAAAAAATAAACAGAGGTCGTCCCAACTTCCTACTGTTGGCTGTCTAAGCCTATTGACTAATGTTTGGCAGGAAATTTAAAAAGATGTGATGTATATGCCTGTTTTTGAGAGCCTGTCTTCTATTCTGGCACACTGACCCAGTGCTTCTAATGTTAAGGGTATTGCTGAAAGAATAATTCTGTGCAGTAATAACAATGTGGTATGCAAAAGATTCACTCAAAGACTAGTCAGATCTACATTGTCTATACTCTCAAATATACTTTATAATCAAACTATCACAACAGTGTAATTTTAATGACCTCATCTGTCCACATGATGACAGTTAAATTGTAGAGCATGTGCAAACATACCAGAGGCTTTCTTAAAAGGGTCGTAAAATGAATTTCCTTTTTTCCCTTTAGTGTGTCATGCGACTGTTTTTGCATGTATAAAATCCAAGGAGTTAAAATCTCACACAAAGACACACACAAAGTAATTCTTTGAAAAGAAAAGACTCATCCAGACCTGCCAAAACTGCTGAAGTGAATTCTCCCTCACGTATCTGTGTCACTATGTGAAAATCTTTACATAATGTTGCACAATTGTCAATTCAACGAAAAGAGGTAGGCTTTCAGGTATCACAGTTCTTTTGAGAAATCAAAACCATTTCATTTCTTATTCTGATACCAACTGTACAATTCCAAGTTAATATGCAGAACCAGTATTGAGACATGATTTAAAAATTTATCATTGCAATTAGTGGCACTTCATGCTGTATGTCGTTCAGATAAGGCATAATTTACTGTTAATTGTTAAGTAACATTTATATTTATTGTTCATTTTGTTATTTAAAGAAAAGTGTGCAGCACACATTTACAGATTCATCTCAGCAATATGGATGCCCTCTGGATGTTCAATATAATTAAATCACTTCAAAGGCATTTCAAACTTCTTTATACTGCTAATCAAAAAGAACAAAATAGAAATTTGCAGATACAAAAAAAGATAGAAATAGAAATATATCAGCCTTAAATCATAGCCAGTCTCTTGTTAATTATGTGTGCTCAAGCAATACGTTGCTTACTTTATTTCAATATAGAGTTTATTAAATAGGAGTTGTATTTACAGTGTTTTTGTTACACGAAAGTGTTCTTTAAGCTATATATGATAACAGTTAAACCACTGAAGTGACATGGAATATTTTAATAATGTTTTTGGTTGCTTTTCTGGACTGTGAAAGTCCCGGGACTCTTTCTGTCTATGAGGAAGCTCTTGAATTTCACACAAAATATCTTAACTTGTATTACGAAGATGAACAAAGGTCTTAGTGGATCGGAATGACATGAGGGTGAGTAATTAATAACAGGATTTAAATTTTTTTAGGTGAACTAACCATTTAATGCCCACTGGTGTCACTAATTAAGACAATTTTTGAATTCTCAATATAACCCCTTTAATGCTCATGTCTTTGGACTTGTGGGGGAAACCGGAGCACCTGGAGGAAACCCACGCAACCACAGAGAGAACATGCACAGAAACGCCAACTGACCCAACCGAGGCTCGAACCAGCGACTTTCTTGCTGTGAGGCGAACGTGCTACTCACTACGCTACAGTGGCGCCTGAGGAGATCCCCGCCACCCCATTGTGTAAAGCGCTTTGAGTGTCTAGAAAAGCGCTATATAAATGTAAGAAATTATTATATTATTATTATCCTCTCCTGAACCTGAAGCCAGCCTGTGAGCCTAAACATCATTATATATGAAAGTGTTTACCATATGTGGGAGTGCTGTCTCTGCGTACGGGTGGAGGACCCTGAGTCTGATCGTACTCATAACAGTACAGCACCGCATCCTCATCTAGCAGGGGGAACCGTCTCCGGCACTCCTGGTCCAGAAAAGAGTTGGGCGAATCGGAACCTTTGGCGGCCTGCTGACAATTGCTGGTCAGATTCCCTACGTCATCTCTGCAACGGGAAGAGAAATCTATTATAATCTTAAATTACACAGATGATAAATATGCAAAAAAATATCCCTGCCATGGTTTTGCTGTGAAAATATAAGGATGTTTTTTCTTTGTTTTTAAGTGGTTGCTTTCTAGATGTGGTTCAGAACTGTCCACTCATTTCTGTCTTTGTCTATGTCTTTAATGCTGTACCTGGGTGTGTATGGTTCATCTGGTGGAGGGGGGATGTAGAGGTCCTGTAGAGCGCAGCTGTCACGTCTGGATGGGGTGCTCAGGGTGCTCGACGGTGTGGCCACACTGCTGCTGGGGCTGGGGGGGATAATGGGCTAAAAAAAGTGGTACAGTTAGTTTTAGCATTTCCAATATCCCATGATCATGTTTAAATAAACATGCCTCTCCATTCACAAAAGCTTGAAGTCTTACTGTCATTTTTAATGTATATCCAGGTTTGAACTTAATCATTCATTTATTTAATCATTTCAAGAGTTCGCACATAGATACTGTTTGACAACTGCTAGCAGGTTTGGCATGCTGTCCCGGGAGAGAACTCTGAGCTCGGAGATAGTTGAGCCCAGGGCTCCCGCCTGGTAGAATGAGCATGTAACGGGGAGAACGAGATCAGGTAGTTCTCGAGGGCTCCCCGCGTTAAAGATAGAAGGAGGAGAAGGGGTGGATGGGGGGTTTCTTCGGAAAAACGAAGATAAGGGAGTGATGTATGCTGGGATACTTATAGTGGGATTGATTTGATCTGATTGGCTGGCTAGTGATTGTAAATGGGAGACCAGCTGCGGTCAATCGTATCACGTGTTCCCTTTCGAAATTTGTTTGTGAAACTTCACTTATTATACATTAATTTAATCCAAAAAAAGAAATAAAAACACATTTTGAAATTTGAATGCAATTAAAAATATCTGCTTTCTATTTCCATTTTTTCCTGTGGGACATTGATATCTCTTCTGACAACTTTGTCTGTATATGATCTGTGTATCAAGCAATAATCCTCATTTTTTTCCAATGATACTGCATCCCTACCCTGTAAAAAGTTCCTTTTATTTACATATTTGACTTATACCTGATTTTAAGTTGTTCGTTTTTATTGTTAACAGTTTAAAGTGTTCTGATTGACCAACATAAAACAGATATAATTAATAGATCATTTTAAAAACAAAGGAGAAAATGTCCCTTGAAATCAATACATGGGGCAAATAATGTTCTCTAACGGAAACGTTTGTTTCTGATCCTTTTGGAAATAAAATGCCATCTTAGTGCTCTCAGCTTTGCTGCTGTAATAAAAACCAGCATGGCTTCCTCATTGTCTACAGTGCAATAGGAACAGCAATGAAACTGTATAAATGAAATTTTATTCTCATCTAAAATGCCATTCCACATTTCCCTCTCAGGCTCAGTAAAGCTTCCTTATAGAGCGAGGCTTCAGTGGGGAAGTGAGAGGAGATTGAAGGAGGAGGGATAAGCGCCAGATTAGAGGTAAAAAGATGAAAGAGGAAAAATGGGAGGTTGGTGGATGGGGAAAAGTGGAGTGAAGATTTGCCATGCAATCTAGTTGGTCAAAGCCCTCGGGTAGGGGAAGAGTGCACTTAATGCTGCTAAAAAAAGAACATGCACAGATTGAGGGACGACGCCACGGCATATCATCAATTCACACACGCCATTTCATCCTGCCAGGCAGTACCTGCAGGGCGAGGGGCTTCCACCTCATGTTCTTAAGTAAGGCTGGGGCTGACGTGAGTGTGCTCTGGGGCCGCTTCTTCAGCGTCAGTGTCACACCCGCAGGGTTGCTTCGTAAAGAGTTTACCAGGTTCTTCAGCTGCCAGCCCACCTGCACAAAACAATAACACGTGTTCACCTCTTCACATCAGACTGAGAAAAGACTCCAAAGCATGCAGAATTTTGTAGTGTTTTTAACGGCAGCATCCCTCATAATTCCATATTCTATGTCTGAAAATATTGGTTGCTAAAATAAATTATATATAATATAATTTAATATAATATAATAATATTTAATACAAAAATACATTTCTAAATGGTTCTGAAAGATAGCAAAATGTGTGCAACCATTCTGAAAAAATAGTTTTGGTAAAACTGGACTTAATTAAAGATACAATAAAATTTTTATATTCTGAAATATTATTGGGCCTCACAGTGGTCAGGGTCACTAGTTTGAGCCTCGGCTGGGTGATTTGGCTTTCCTGTGTGGAGTTTGCATGTTCTCCCCGTATTGGCATGGGTTTCCTTCGGGTGCTCCGGTTTCCCCCACAAGTCCAAAGACATGCGCTATAGGTGAATTGGGTAAGTTAAATTGGCCCTAATGTATGAGTGTGAATGAGTGTGTATGGATGTTTGCCAGGTTGCAGCTGGAAGGGCATACGCTGTGTAAAACACATGCTGGATAAGTTGTCGGTTCATTTCGCTGTGGCAACTAAGCCGACTAAGCCGACAAGAAAATGAATGAATGAATGAAATATTATTACAAACATTTGAAAAACATATTACAAAAATATAAAGGTCATATTAAAAGCCTTTATTTGGCAAAAATCTTTAAAAACATTATAAATGTATTCACTGACTCTTTTAATTTAACTTTTTACTGATTTAAGTATTTACTGATTCATATTAGTCGGAGAGCTACAGAATCCAATATAAACAATCAGTAAGACATCAATTGTTCTAACCTATCAGCAAAAACAAAAACATTTCACATTTTCCTCTTCAATTAAACAAATCTGCCATCAAAAACAATATTTAGGGCAAAAACACAAATAAAAAATACAGAATAACAACAAAAATAAGATACAGTAAATATAATATTTGATCAAATTAATTTGTTCTTGATGAATAAAAATATTTTTAAAGAAAAAAGTTTTAAATATTTCATACAGTTGCACAACTGTTTTAATGACAAACAAAACATAATGATAAATATTCCTACTTGAGCATCAAACCATCATATTATGATTTCTAAATGAAAGATTTTTCTACTTTGATCAAAAATACAGAAATTTTGAATATTGTAAAATAAATATGTACAATATAAAATGACTGTTTCCTATCAAAAGTACTTTCAAATGTTATCTATTGGAGTGGTTCAAAGCTCAATTTTCCAAATCACCACTCCAGTCTTTTCAGATTTTCTCACATGATCCTTCAGTTTAATATGAGCAGTGGATAAATTTAGCTTCTAATGTAACTTTAAGTCCCTTCGTTTTCTTGGTAATCCTGTTCAGGTCGTCCTGTTTTATGAGACTCATCTCGACAGGAGGGAATTTTGTCTGATAAAACCATAATATATGTATAACTATATGTATAACTAAAACAAATTAAAAACACACAAATTATGATTTTTTTTTCAATCAGTTATAGGGTCAAATGACTGTGTGCAGTAGATGTGCTCACCACTGTCTGATGATTGACCTGTATGACCTCATCACCGGCATGGATTTTCTTACAGCGGTCAGCGAGGGACTGACAGAGGGAGAGAGAGAGAGAAGCCGTTGGATTACAGGGGGCAAAACACACAACCTGTTTTTTAGGATTACTTGTAATACCAATATCACTTGCCAGCTGAAATGTCCAAAGCATGTCATACTGAGACTGTACTGAAATGAATATTGAAAATGACCACTCACGCCCTCCGTAGTGCCCGTGATGACATGTAGGCCATCGTAGGTTGATTTGATGTACATGCCCTAGAGCAAGGAGAAAGATACTTAAGAGCCACTGCCTGAAAATATCGGACACACGCTGAGAAAGCACTGAAAGCGGCTTGATGACATGACATGCAAGCACAAATCCCCTCTGACACACACACACAGAGAAACAGAGGGGTTGCTTGTGCATGTTTATTTTCATCTGTCTCTATTCAGGCTTTATTGAGTGGATATACTGACGGTGTCGAGTGTGTATGGGATTGTAGAAATGTTACTGCCTGAAGCACGTACAAGAAATCATTGTCTAACACAGATGTGGTGAATGTGGTATCTCATAATCTGTCTCTGGAATAATCCTCACAACACTTCAATCCCTGTCTGTCTGTCTGTCTGTCTGTCTATCTACCTTCCTGTATGTTTATCTAGTTGTCTGACTGTCTAACTATCTGCCTGTCTGTCTGTCTGTCTGTCTTTCTGTCTAACCATCCATCTGTCTGTGTCTATCCATCTTTCTGTCTCTATATATCTTTTTATCATTCTATCCATTTGTCAGTTCCTCTTTCCATTCATCCATCCATCTATTCATCCATCTATTCATCCATCTATTCATCCATCTATTCATCCATCCATCCATCCATCCATCCACTGTCTGTCTGTCTGTCTGTCTGTATTTCTGTATGTCTATGTGTCTGTCTATCCATCTTTCTCTATCTGTATATCCATTACCTTTCTATCCATTTGTCAGTCCCTCTTTCCATCCATCAATCCATCCATCCATCCATCCATCCATCCATCCATCCATATATCTATCTGTTTTTGTATGTCCATTTGTCTGCCTATTCAACATCTATCCATCTGTCTGGCTATCCATCCACCTATTCATGCAAAAATTTGTCTGTCTGTCACAGAGATGGGGCCTCACGGTGACGCAGTGGGTAGCACAATCGTCTCACAGCAAGAAGATTGCTGGTTTGAGCATCGGCTGGGTCAGTTGCCATTTCTGTGTGGAGTTTGCATGTTCCTCCAGTGTTGGCGTGGGTTTCCTCCAGGTGCTCCGGTTTCCCCCACAAGTCCAAAGACATGCAGCATAAGTGAATTGGGTAAGCTAAATTGGCCCTAGTGTATGTGTGTGAGTATGTGTGTGTGTGTGTATGTTTCCCAGTGATGGGTTGCAGCTGGAAGGGCATTCGCTGCGTAAAACACATGCCGGATAAGTTGGCGGTTCATTCTGCTGTGGCGACTTCAGATTAATAAAGGGACTAAGCCGACAAGAAAATGAATAAATGAATAGGCCTGTCACAAAACATGGATATGATCTCAATAATTGTTTGTGATGCAATATATATATATATATATATCGCCCATGGCAAAAAAACGTGCTGATTGCACAATCTCTATTGGAGGTGTCAGTGTGAGTATGGTTAAAAACACTATGGTATTTACCATAAATGACTAAAGTATATTTTGATATGGGTGCCTGACAACTGAAAATAGATCTGGTGGCAGATATCGCAGCCTCTATTACTTTTTATCTTGCTTTTTTTTTTTTACGTTTATTATTATTTGTTTTGGACATGCGTTTTCACATTCTGATTCTGATGCCTAATCATGAAATTATTAAAATGACTAAATTAAATTAAATATTCTTAAGAACAAAATATGATGTGTTCTTTTGAAGAGTGTACTCACGTTATGATGCTACTGTATTATATTGCCATTATTGCATTATATAATGAGTGGCCTAAAATGGTCTTAAAATGACAATAATATCCTTTATTGTGATATATATTGGTGCAATATATACAATATGTACAACAAAAAATAGATATCGTGCCAGGCCTATGAATGAATGAATGAATGAATGAATGAATAACAGAGAAGCCCAAACTAGGGTCCGCAGGCCAGAACTGGCCTATGGAAACCTTCAGTTTGGCTCGCAACTCATCTGAGAAGAGAGGGATAATAATGGGGAAGATTGGGCAAATGCCTTCATCAGAGATCATCAATTCTAATTTAACGTACCTTTTGTTTGTTTGTTTAATTGTTTATCTACAAATTAAATGTTGTGAATGAATACGTTTTTTTTTTTTTGTTAAAATGTAAATACTGTTACTTTACAGATAGAGGACAATACACAAGACATTGGCATTAAACTCTATGGTGATCTAAATAGAATTATGTTTTTTGTAGTAAAAAGTTCATTGTAAAATGTACAAATTTTTTTTTTAAATGATTATAATTTTTTTTCAATATTAATAAATTAGAATATTACCATGGCATCTTGAATGTATTACAGCTTGGTATATTTACCTTTTTCCCACCACCCTCAATCTAGTTTGGTTTTTGGCCCTAAAAATGTTTGGGCACCCCTGGTCTATACAGTACATCTATCTGTTGGTCAATCCATTCAACCACTGTATAAATGCATTCCATTCATGTCAATAATATATTTCTCATCATTTCAAATTAGTTTTGATCTTCTTTAGACAAGCCTCTTGTTCAGTCAGAATTACAAACAATTTGCAAATATATTAATTTATGTTAAGTTTTAATGTTTTTAAATTTGTTAATGTTCACAATAAAACCAGATTACCCACCAGTCCCTCAGTGGACCTTATGTTGTCGAGCTGCACCACCTCCAGATGTGCTGCCTGGGACACCATGGGGTCCGAAGAGAGGGCAATGATGTGGTCACACACTCCTGAAAGCGTCTTACACTGTGAAGAGAGACAAAAGGTAAATGTGAGACAGGTTTATGATCTCCTGAGCCACAGACAGGGTGAAGCTAAAGCTGATATGCTGATCTTTTACTTGCATGTTCAACGCAATGCTTCAAAAACAACATCTGCGCTGAGACTGAGGCTGTTTACACTAGAGCATTTTCATTTTAAAATGCACAAATTTCGCTGAGGTTACACCTGGCATTCATACTGCTCTTGAGTTTTAGGCCCTTGATGAATTTTAGAAAATGATGCAGACCTCGTTTTAGTTAGAAAACTCCAGGGTTACACTTCAGTGCTGACGAACCAGAACACAGACTTTTAAAAAAGAAGGCTTGGTTGCATATATTTGTTCCCTGATTTGTTTTTTCTAGATCATTGTATATCCTTTCCTGATTTGTCAAGCCCCTTTCATTTGAAGTGATGTGATTAAATGACAGAGAACAGTTGATCGTGTCTGAGCATCTCAAATACACATAATATATTATAGGATTTGTCAAACTAACACACATGCACAAATAAACGTCACACTGCACTGGTCAATTGTACAGTCTGTGCTGCCAAATGTCCAAGACGAACTGATTCTGTATTGGCTGCAAAAAGACACCATATTAATAGGTTACTGTGTTCTAAAATCAGGCTTTTCAGTTTTATTGTCCAACCCCTGTATATTCCCAGAGTAACGTTTGTTTGCTAAACGATTATGATATCAATAATCTTCATTTGGAATGAGATAAGGTCAATTAAATTCAGCTAACCACAAGATTTTGACATAATTTGTATTCGATTACCTACTGTAGCTGTATACATTATACATATTTTCAGATTTGCACTTTGTTCTGGTCTGAATACAGGTTACAATGTAAGAATTTGCTGTCGACTTGTTTTAACTGCTGTCAACACAAATTAACACCAGACATAAGCAATACATAAATAAACTATTATAATTAGTGTTTTATTCTTCTTTTCCGCTGGTTATCATGTTCTTTTCTGCTGTATTTGAAAGCAGATAAACCGTGATTCAGACTCAGTATTACTATTATACACTGTGACTGTGATGAGTCTGAATTCCAGACATGTGATATTGACTAAAAATGTCATACTCTACACTCATACTCTCACATGTCATACTCTCATGGGCTACTCTATGTCATTCATTCACCTGTGTTCCTGTTTCAGTTGAGATTACATCAAACATAGAATAAAAAGGAACATTTCAAAGCACTTTAAAGGTCTCATGAAATTAAAATAAAGTTTTAAAATAAAGTTTTAAAAAAATAAAATAAAGGACGTTAGTGCTAGTGTGCTCCAAAACAGTATTTCGAAAATATAAACCTGATATAAGCATCCGAAGCTTGCAGTTTGTCACAACCCTAAATGGATCAACTAATTTTTTTTACCTTTTTTGACAAAAGTGATACTGTACAACAGAAAGTCCTGTGGTATTCCTGTCATATTTACCTGTGTTGTTAATACCACACAAAAAACAACAGAAAAAACACATACTTCATCCTATGGTAAATTCTTGTGATACTGTACAACAGAAAGTCCTGTGGTATTCCAGTCGTATTTTGCTCTGTTCGTTGGTTGTGTGGTAAATTTATGTTGTACTGCTGCAGTACCACAGGATTACCACAGGACATTTTTGTAAGGGATCAAATCTTCTGACCAATCAAATGCTCTACAGCAGGGGTGTCCAAACTTGGTCCTGGAGGGCCGGTGTCCTGCAAAGTTTAGTTCCAACCTCAATCAGACACATCTGGGCTATCTAATCAAGCTCTTACAAGGCTGTCTAGAAACATCCTTTGCAGGTATGTTGAGTTAAGTTGGAGCTAAAATCTGCAGGACACCGGCCCTCCAGGACTGAGTTTGGACATGCCTGCTCTACAGTATCTGACATGTCCTGCCCCTTTCAACATGTTTCTTATTTGTTTTTAATTCAATGAGTTTGATCTCAACCACTCTCACTGGCAGAGCTGTGATTAAAATCAAAATACTATTGGCTGTTTTTGACAGCTCCTGCCCCGTCTTCATGTTTCAGTTGAGATTACATCAAATTTTAAAAAAAAGCACATTTCAAAGCACTTCATGGGACATTTAAATTGAATTTTATAATGAATGTCCTAATAACTTTTGTTTTATTTAGCAATTACAGACTACAGGTTTGCACCATAGATTTTTTACAGCTCATTTTAGCATAGTATGGATGGGGATTTGGTTCTAGTTGAACAACTATGAACAAGAATCGTTTTCATATCAAAACAAAATCCAACTGAAAAGACACTATTGTAAATGTAGCCCGAGAGATGCCAGGATGCTCCATATTACGATGTGACCAGGATGGTCTCATAAGCATAATTCTCTATGATCTTGCAGCTTTCTCTGAACTGATCTGTCTAATCATGATTCTGCCTCAGTCTGCTGCGGGTGAGTAATCAGTGAAGGTGTTCCTGGTGCTGTAAACAGAAACTCTCTCTCTCTCTCTCTCTCTCTCTCTCTCTCTCTCTCTCTCTCTCTGTCAGTCTCAGATGAAATGTGGCCCTGTCCTGGTATTTATAGCAGAGAGCCAGCTGTAGCCTGACTGACACTGCAGTATGGGCTGGACTCCATGAATCAAATGTGAACCCGTTTCTTTCTCACTCACCTCACACTCTCTCGCTCTGCTTTTCTCACTTCGACACAGATTTCTATTTTAGAACATAGGAGCTAGATAAGGGGTTTTATGTAAATGAATCTTGAGATTGTGTGAGAAAATAAACGTCAGTCTTACCACATGCAGTATCTTATTCTCGGTCTCATACACTGTGCCGTCCTGAAAGGCAAGAAAAGAAAAATGTCATTTCAACCATTACATCTAATTTAATGATTGCAACTTATCTCGTGGCAGTCGACCTCCTTAATGAAAGGCTGAATGTTCATAATACACTTCCTGGTAATACTTTGACATAAGAATTTGTTGGCTTATATATTAATTGACATGAACAATAAAAACACATCTATAGCGTTTATTTATTTAAATGTTAGTTTCAAAATTTAGTATTGCATAATTAAAACCCAGAGATATATTTATACCATATAAGGCACGGTAAACTAACATGAACACATTTATGCACTTAGAAAATAATTTTCTCAAATAAAAATAATTTTATTTATTTATTTCAAGAGTTCACACTTAGCTAATGATTGATTATAAAGCTTGTTTGGCATGCTGTCCGGGGAGAGAGCCCTGAGCTCAAAATATCCTCGAGCCCAGGGCTCCCTCCCGTTTGCAGGGCAAGAGGGGAGTTAACTAACCACTGGGCCTCTGTGCCACCTATCTAGGAAAGGAGGAGGAGTAGGGATGGAAGGGGGGATTCTTTAAAACAAAGATGGCTGTGATATGAAACTTAGGGCATTTATTTAATAGAAACTTCACATTTTTACATTATTTAAAATTAATTCTCAAAAATACACATACAAAAAAAAATTGTGACATGGCTGATATTATTTCTATTATGTTTAAGCATGACATTTTATAGTGAATGTAAAAAAAATAGATTTATTAATCTTAATCTTTTATTTAGGTTTTTAATCTAATAAGTGAAGTTTATTTATAAACTAATTTGGAGAGGATCACATGCTTATGATTGATTGCAGCTGGTCCCGCTTTATTTAGTTCATGATTCTCCAATCAGATGATTCTTAAGTCACTATAAATACCCTAAGTTCCATGTCACAGCCATCTTTGTTTTGAAGAATCCCCCCTTTCACCCCCACTTCTCCTCCTTTCCTAGATGGGTGACAAGGTGGCCCAGTAGTTAACACTGTTGCCTCACAGCTAGAATGTCACTGGTTCTAGTCCTTACCAAGCCAGCCGACGTTTCAGTGCGGAGTTTACACGTTCTCCCCCTGCTCATGTGGGTTTCCCGGTTTCCTTCCACCATCGAAAAACATGCAACTTAAGTTAATTGACTAATCCAAATCAGCACCATAGACATGCTCCTAGTAAGTAGTTATCTCTTAAGAGCAATCACTATCTGTTCATTAGCTACTACAGCAGGGGAGTTCTCGAGCTCAAACTCCCCTCTCACCTTGAAAAAGGGAGGGAGCCCCGGGCTCGGGGATCTTATGACCTCAGGTCTCTCTCGCGGGACAACATACCAAACGAGCTTTATAATTAATCATCCACTAAGTGTGAAATAAACATAAAATAAAAACTGCTACTTGAGTATTATTTTCTCTTCTTTTTTAAATAAACAAAAAATATTTATCTGTAGTGTTACATAATGCCAGATCCTTATATAATGGATATAAGTTAATGTCTATTGGTGCCAAGAAACTTTCATTAATATACATTCAAATATGAATCATCAGAAGTATTATATAATGTTTAATACATTTGCCAATGCCATATCAACAAAAGTTATCAAATGTTTTCCATGCAGTTATGCGATACGAACACATTATATCATCTCTGCTCAGTTTTGGGATGCCTTCGATAAGAAGCTGAGGGAGAGGAAGATGTGCTTGCTGACACAGAGTCTTGCACCTATCTGAAATAGCCAAAGGCAGCGTTTTCTGTCTTGAGCAGACAGATGAGGAGGAGATGAGTCATCCTCCCACACCAAAACCTGCTGCAACGCTCCTCTCATCTGCTCATTTCCTCCGCTCTCCATCACGCTGCTTAATGCTAGTCTGATTTACAGCCTGTGGGACTCTACTGGCCATGCTCGTGATTAATGCTAAACATACTGGGAATCTCCTTCAACACTCGACCTACACATTTCATTCTGATCGAAAAGAGAGTAAATAAAGATTGAGCTAATGCATTAGTGTTTAATTAAGAGCCACACTTAATAAAAATCTGACTTTTTGTCATTTTAAGTTCTATAATCGGGTCTCTAGTGCATCTACCAAAACATAAAATAGGAAAAAAGACAACTTTCTTTCTCTGCAAGCATGTGAAAAAACTTGGCGTTCAGATTTCGCTCTTCTATTGAGGTAGTAAGGGGTTTTAATATGAGATACTGCCTTTTAATCTGCACGTTTCCTACCATTGGTGCCACTGCAGCAGTTACCATTCCTGGATATTTACAATATCTCCACCAATATATATAGATGCTTATCATGTGAGCAAGCAAGTCGAGGGACAACAAAAATAAGGATCCAAGTGCAGTTTATAGTCAATGGTCAATACATGAGCAAAACAGGAACCCACAGGTAATCCAAATCATAGTCATCAAACAGGCATGATGTCAAAATAGGTGGCGATACAAAATATAACAATAAACAAGGCTATGATCAAAAAATATGGCAGACAAAACAAAGAGAACAGAAAAACTAACAAACAGCAACAGCAAACAAAGAATCAAAAGTTTTTAAGTAGTCTGAATGATCAGCGATAACCAGTTTCAGCTGTGTGTGTCATCAGTGGTGATCGGCAACTGGTGTGTGTGAAATGGCATGATGGGATTTGTAGTTCGTTAATGTGACATGTAGTTCATCAGCGATCCGCCAGGAGTGGAATGCTGGTGACTGGACAATGTTCTGTTGTGGGATGAACCAATGAACAAAAAATGTCTCAATAAACTTCAAGGACATTGTGGTTAAGCTTATTTTTTGAAGAAAATGTGCTGTAAAATGTCTGTAAAGTGTTATATATTTTGGTAAAATATATTTTACACCAAACTGCTTCACTAAAAAGGGTCAGTTTAATATGGTTAATAGATTAATATCAATGCATCATGCTCTAACTTCATTTTAGAAATGACTGGGTTCAGTCTAGTTATAACCTCTTCATATTCATCAACATGTAAAGCTTTAATCCACCACTGGTCATTTATGATATTTTGGTTGTTGAATTCACTTATTTTGTTGTTTCTGGAGTGTCAGAATAGCATGTAAAGGCTCTGTCCTCTTCTGAAAAGAAGTAGCTCATTAGCATTTAAAGGCACACACACAAAAACGGTGTGTTTTTGCTCACACCAGACCCATTCTGGAGACACCAGAGATTTGTTTTACATGTTATGAAAAATGGCATAATACGCCCCCTTTAACTTGAGAAACTTTGAATTTGCGAAAGACACTTCAGAGTGGAAGATTTGCAAGCTGGGGCATTTTCACACACACACGTTTAACAGAAAGCATCATTAAGTGGCCTTTTTATTTCTGTATTTCATGTGTTCTGGGACACATTGCTTTTCTCACACCTGGGACAGTGTGTCCTCATCCTCAATGGCCCAAGTCAGAGAAGCTCTATTTCAATCCAGGACAGAAAACTGAGGAGGAGAAAAAGCGTCCGTGGCCTCCTTCTAAAGAACCTTCTGGCCTAGAATCACTACCCTGCTTTCCAAGCATCCTCAAAAAGAGATATTGAGTCCTAGAGCACCTCAATGGGGTGTGACCCTAGTGCGGGTGAACACAGAAAATAGACCAGGTCAAAGGACACTTGGGAACTTTGATTTTAACTTAATGGATATGAGATTTAAAGGGGCAAGATCTTTACATTTTTAAAACTTTTTTGTCGTACAAAGGCAGTTTTTTTTTTTTTTTTTTTACCCAGGTAAGTAAATGTTTATTTAGATTAAGCAAACTTTTAGTTCAAATGTTTGGGCTCAAGAAGGTGGGCTTTGATTGGGTGTCATCACTAAAGTAACTTACGCTACACAGCTAACCTGCACCGGAACAGGTTTTAAATTGCAAACCCAAATTGGACCAATCAGCTGTGAGTAAAGTGACAAATATATCTGATGGAGTAAATCCACTCTGAGAATTGTTGCACTGGCCTTCCCAAAAAGACAGTCAGACAGTTGCAGCTCATTCAGAACGCTGTGGCCAGGATTCTGACCAGAACCAGAAAATCAGAGCACATCACACCTGTTCTCAGATCTTTACACTGGCTCCCAGTTCAAATCAGAATAGATTTTAATTTAAAGTATTACTACTTGTCTATTAATCACTAAATGGCCTAGAAGCTCAATACATTACAGATATGCTGACTGAATACAAGCCTAATAGATCACTCAGATCTTTAGGATCATATAAACTAGAAATTACAAGAGTTCAGCCAAAGCAGGGTGATTCTGCCTTCAGGTACTACGCCCCTCGCTGCTGGAATCAGCTTTCAGAAATGATCAGATGTGCTCCAACATTAGGCACATTCAAATCAAGACTGAAAACACATCTGTTTAGCTGTGCCTTTACTGAATGAACACTGTGCTACGTCCGACAGATCGCACTATTGTGTCTTTCTTTTCTTTTTCATTCTTTTATAACTTGTTTTAAGTCATTTTAATCTGTTTTTAGCTGTTTTTTTAATATTTGTTTTTATTTTCTTATACTTCAATTTTATTTCTGTTTATGTAAAGCACTTTGAATTGCCACTGTGTATGAAATGTGCTATATAAATAAACTTGCCTTGCCTTGGCTAATATTTTATTTATTTTATATGAATTAAAAATATTTACACCTAAACAATTTATATTTTTATATTATTAATATATAAATTAATAAAAATTATTATAATAGTATAAATTATATATA
>CAIGQQ010008883.1:2295090-2309946 GCA_903798035.1 Danio albolineatus
TGGCATTTTTGTGTGGAGTTTGCATGTTCTCCCCGTGGTTGCGTGGGCTTCCTCCGGGTGCTCCGGTTTCCCCCACAGTCCAAAGACATGCGGTACAGGTGAATTGGGTAAGCTAAATTGTCCGTAGTGTATGTGGGTGAATGAGAATGTATGGATTTGTTTCCCAGAGATGGGTTGTGGCTGGAAGGGCATCCGCTGCGTAAAACAAATGCTGGATAAGTTGGCGGTTCATTCCGCTGTGGCGACCCCGGATTAATAAAGGGACTAAGCCGAAAAGAAAATGAATGAATGAATGAAGGTCTCCTTTAAAATGTCTTTTCAGCTGTTTATCGACAGATTTGCATTGATATATTCAAATTTTCTTTAAGTTGACTTTTCAAATGTTTGTTTGTGAAACCACTTAACTTGATCTCAACCAGGTTGGATTTGTTTGGTTTTGGCCAACTCAAAACTTATTCTGCAAGCTGGAGGTTGTTCAGCTCGTTTTGTGCATTTAAGCATTTAAGAATCAGAACAAGAAAGAAAAAATCTGCTTTAAAACCATGTGGAAGTGAGTGAACGGCAAAATGTTTCTTCAGGGGTAAATGATCAACGTAATGTATAAGAGTTTTTAAAGACTCATACCTGCTGAACTATTGTGGTGAGCTCCAGACACAGCTGAATCACATTATTCCTGGTCATGGAGTAGTCGGCTACAGCAGCGAACGGAGACCTGATGAAGAAGTAACATCTGCCATTAACCATTAGATCACTTCTAAACACAACCGCTTTCTGTGTCTAACTATTTCTCAGTCTGGCTGCACTGTTAAAGCCAAACTAAGTTTACTTCAGGACATCCCTGATGAAGATCGCGAGCTAGAAGAAGACTCAAGAAACATGTGGAGAGAGAGGCAGATAAAGAGTGAGAGAAACACAGAGAGACAGACAGAGCTGAAAGCGAGGATTTCTTGCTCCGATGCACTGATTCACTGAGGCTGGAGCAGCAGGAGGAAGATCTGCTCACGTGCTTCAGCATACACACTGAAAACATGTCCTTCTAGCACCGACAGAGGCTTCATTTAGACTGTGGTGCTTTCTTCTGTTGTAGCAATACATAAATGTCAGACTAAATGTCAATTTGCTAGGAGCATATTATTATTACTGCATATCTTTTTGCTGAAAGTACTAAATATACAGTTGAAGTCAGAATTATTAGTCCTCCTGAATTAGAGGCCCTGTATATTTTCCCCCAATTTCTGTTTAACGCAAACAACACATTTCTTTCATTAAAATTTTCTCCAGGAGACAAAATATTATAGGAAATACTGTGAAAAATACCTTGCTCTTTTAAACCTCATTTGGGAAAAAGCAGTAAGTAATAATTAGTAAGTAATTACTTTTGTTTTTTGCCATGATTAAATTAAATATTATTTTAGTTATTTTGACAGATACTGTTATTTAGCTTAAAGTGCTTAACTAAAGTGCTTAATTTAAAGGCTTATGCAGACCAACTACACTGTAAAATTAATTAACAGTTTCCCTGTGTTGTGATTTACAAGTGTTTTCTGTTTATTTACGAGAGTGAATTGCATTATGGGACACTAATCTTTGCTCTGTTGATATTTGATGTAGAAAATTTGGTCCCACATTATATTACGTGCCCTCAACTACTATGAACTTGCATCAAAAAATAAATACAATGTACTTACTGTGTTCATTATGCATTTGAGAACACTTGTGGTGCTCTTGAGTTGGGATCGGGGTTGGGTTAAGGACAAATTTGGTAGTATCGGTAGGTTTAAGGTTGGGTTAAGCTGTAAGGGATGGTCAACAGTGTATTTACAAATGTAATTACATAAATTAATTACAGATTGAATTACATACAGGTATTTAATCAAGCATAAGTACAATGCAAAAACATGTATGTACACAATAAGTACACTGTAATTAATTATTAATTTCAATGTAAGTACATATTAGTTAAGCCACTTAATATAAAGTGGGACCGAAAATTCAACTGTACAGTTTAACAAAGTGACTTTTATTGACATTTTTAGTCATTTAAATTAATGCAATGTATAAGAAATAATATAGAGTGAAATAAGTCTGCAAGATAGTTGAAAATGTACAGGCAGTTTATTACAAGGTTTTTGTAAAGTAATATGCAACACCAAACCAGACAATATACCACTTTAAACTATGCAAAATGTTAACACATGTCACTTTTTTCAACCTTTCACGATTAAAAGGTGTTGAAAGAAAGATCAAGGTCTCATAACGCAATTCAAATTCATAAATAAATGGAGAAAAATTAAAAATAAAAACATGAATCACACAACACTTTTTGTGTGTGTTGTTAGGTTAATTAGGCAAGTCATTGGACAACTGTGGTTTTGCAGCCAACTGAAAAAAAATACACATTCCTAAATCATATTGAGCTAATAAATTTTTCAAAAATATATATTTTTAATACCAGCCAAATTAAAAGAAATGTGCATTTAGGACTTTCTTCATGCAGAACAAAATATATAGGAAAGACTGTGATTCCCATGCTAATCATCACTTGAGAAAAAATGTTAAAAAATAATAAAAAATTCACAAGAGGAATCATCTCGTCAAGTAGAAAAGTTAAAACCACAATGCAAAAATCCTACAGAAGAAAGAACAAGGGCATCTTAATGAGAGCACGATATCTGACTCCAGCCTTCTGATCTCACACTTAATAATAACACTGTAACAAATGAAAGGCTCCTGCTGTCATTCTGTCTAGGGAGAATAAATGAGGGAGACCCGGAGGCCAGGAATAATCCAGAGAGACGCAGCAGCAGTAGATTAATTGTGCTCTGGAATTATGAGTGTGTGTGTGTAGTTAAACTCACTGTACTGCACTAACAAGGAGGAGGAGTGACCCAAACCACAGCTTCAACTGCAGACACCTGAACATTTAGTTTTTTGGGCTTTTGAGGTTTTCATATAAAATATTTAAAATAAAAAACAAGCAAAACACAATTTGAAGCGTTTCTTTTGTTGTACATTATCAATGTGTGTCTGCAGGGTTTCATTACACTACACGCTTTCTCAAAATGAGTTTTATTTTCTGCTATAAAGAGGCATGATAAATCTCCATTTATGATAAGTTATAAATCTCACTTCTGCAGCACTTCCAGACACCAAACTGAACAGTTTTATTTATATCTACATGTGGAAGGTTTTATTGCAGAGGGAGATGTCTATACATCATTTGTCTGATTGTATACAACATTAAAGAAATAGCATTAATCAATTCTGCCTGTTTGCAGTATATTATGAATTATTAAGTGATACAGAAAAATCCCCAAATCCCCGCTGTAAAAACTTTTAACTGTATTGTGTCAAAAAATGAAACAAGATTTTTGAAACCTTCCAAATGAGTGCATATTTAATTAAATCATTAGCATTTTAGAAAGCTTTAATGCAAATCTTAATGTAATCAATCAACTGTGATAACTAATTTTTTTATCCTTTTCACCTGCGGTGTCTTGCCTAAACATAAATCCGCAAAACACACACACGAGAGATAAACGCACGCACACATGAAGCAGAAGAGACTTACGTAAGCTCTTTACTCATCTTTTGTTTGTCAGCTGATTGCTCATGGGTGTTACATAAGGAAATCAGCGTGATCGTGTCATCTGTGGCCTCTCGCATGACCTCACTGATGAGTTACAAACAATGGAGGCTTTTAGCAGAGACGAGGGTCATGTGACCGTACGCATGCTTAGAAGAAGAAGCCGGATTACTGAGGCTGCTTTGATTGAACTGGTAAATCAACATAGCGCCCTTAAAAGACACACTTGGACACTTTAAATGTATGGATTTAATGGGCTTGACTAGTTATCAAATCATGTTGCGTCTGCTAGCAAATTATGCCATGTGACTTTGCTTCTCTGAACCTTTAATCACTTTTAAGTGGAGGTGTGAAGCTCTCACGTGTGTGTTGTAGAACAGGTGTAGCTCATCTTATTTCATGTTATGTCTCCAAATACTTCGGTTTTATTTTGAATCAATGTTTTTATTGCTATATTTCATGTTTTACTTGCTATTTCTGACCCTGGACCACAAAGCCAGATTTATCTTGCACAGGTCTATTCGTGGGAATAGCCAAAAGTACAATGTCATTCATTCATTCATTTTCTTTTCGGCTTAGTCCCTTTATTAATCCGGGGTCGCCACAGCGGAATGAACCACAACTTATCCAACTTTTGTTTTGTGCAGCGGATGTCCTTCCAGCCGCAACCCATCTCTGGGAAACATCCATACACACTCATACACTACGGACAATTTAGCTTACCCAATTCACCTGTACCACATGTCTTTAGACTTGTGGGGGAAACCGGAGCACCCGGAGGAAACCCACGCAACCATGGGGAGAGCATGCAAACTCCACACAGAAATGCCAACTGACCCAGCCGAGGCTCGAACCAGTGACCTTCGTGCTGTGAGGCGAACGTGCTACTCACTCATTTGATGACAAAACTCATTTGAATATTAATTACTGTAAAGATCATGTTCCATGAAAATATTTAGGCCCGTTTACACTATTTAGCTTTAAAACGGCGTTTTAGAATGAAAACAATCCACCTCCACACTGGCGTTTCACCTAGCGTTTTACCTAACAGCTCTCCGTCCACACTACATTGCTGAAAACGCTCATCACATGACCATACACACTCTGTTATGTGCTGCAGCGTATGCAGATGTCTGAGCTCCAGGCAGTGAGTGGTTGCGTTGAACACAGAACCCTAGGTGAGAGCTGTGCTTGTCGGACGCTTCATCAAGGATCTACCGCTGGATCTAATCTCACTATATTTGTTAAACGTGATACTTAATTCGTCTTGTTGTCTAAATCTAATGACATTTTCCCAGAGTTTGGTCTTTTGAATCTATTACTTGTTCTCAGGTAACGTGTTTTGGCTGAGTGCAAAGATACTTTAAGTTAATTTATGTAACCGCATACACTGATTCTGCACACTTGACTGATAGGGGGTTCTCCCATAGGGGGGAATGATGGGGGTTGTAGACAGGCGACAGGCGACACACAGCATCACGCTCTCTCTCTCCAGGCAGATGCGCGCGTGTGCTCGGGAGCATCGGGAGCATTATTGTTAGACTGCTAGCTCCCGTTCAAATTACACCAGTGTTACCGATCACTCCCGCGCTTTTTTTATTTATTCCTACGCCGCAAGAAATCTGGTCAGGTCCCGCAGCTAGACATAAGGAATAAACATAGCAAAACTTATGCGTTTTAAAACAAAAATGTATTACTGTAAACGGTGCCTTAGTCAATTTCCTCTCATAAATATGTCAAAGCATAATTTTTTATTAGTAAATATGCATTGCTATAAACTTAATTTGGACAACTTTAATGGTGGTTTTCTCTGTTATTTCTATTATTATATATAATACTATATTTTTTCATTATTTAACTTTATTCAATATTTTTTAATTAATTCAGTAATTTCTTAGTTTTTTTCTTTATAATTATATTTTGAATTATTTTAGTTTTAAGAGCACATTTACATCTACAGTTGAAGCCAAAATTATTAGCCCTTTTTTCTTTTTCAAATATTTCCCAAATGATGTTTGACAGAGCTAGGAAATGTTCACAGTATTTCCTGTAATTGTTTTTTATTCTGGAGAAAGTCTTATTTGTTTTATTTCAGCTAGATTAAAAGCAACAAAACAAAAGGCTGTGGACTTGAGCAGCACTGGCAACATAACATATAAAACACAAAATGCATGCATGTATAATTTATTATAGTGAAATCTTTTCAAGAGGTACAGTAAAATAATTTTGTAAGAGGAAGAAGTTGCTAATTAGATACAATATGGTTTTAGCTAAAAATATTGATTAATACATTGATTGATTTAAAATGAAATTAAAATAACCTGTAGATTTTGAATTCGTTATGATAGTTAATTTGTGCAGTGTCAGAAGTTTCACTCCACATCTGCACTTTAACAGAAATCCAGTCGCACACTAATTTCTCCTGTACAGTAAATGGGTTTAGTACTTTTATTTTAGTATTTTAATATAAACTTGTGTTATTTTACTTAGCTGCAACAGCAACATTATTTTTGTAATCTAAATTTGATGTTTTATTTTCAATCAACACAGTGGTATATATATTCTTGGAGCTGTTATTTTTGTAGCTGCACAACAAACATATAATGTTTGGAAATGTGTCTGTTTAAGTGTGCATTTGTGTCTCTTTGCAAGACTAACCTATCTAGCCATGCCAGCAGGCTCTTGGCGGCAGCGATGAGGTCCACAACAGAAGTCAGGAAGTCATTAGGAAGTTTTCGAGTGGCTCTGCCATCATAGTGTCCACCCCTCCGTCGGCCTGTTATGAAGTTCTGCAGGTTCTTGGCTGAAGCGTTCAGCTTATGGGTCAAAGTCTTCAGGTTTTCTGTCTCTAATCCATAGTTCTGAAGAAAAGGACAAAGTTTGACCACCACAATCTTCAAGAAAGAACATTGTGTAAGCATAGCTAAAGTATGACAGTAAAAAAATGTGCATGTCCTATATTAAACGTTTTTAATCTGCTGTATCATTTCAGAAGTTTTTTACTTCAGCTCCAGCTTTTTCAGTGAGGTGTTATAGTACTGCTTATATTTTTGGCTCTTGTTTGACAAATCGTTTGTGATGTTCCCCTTTTTCCAAGTCATTTTGGATAAAAGCATCTCCTGAACGATTAAATATAGATGTGAATGTAAATGAAACGGAGGGAGAGACTGAAAGGCATTGGGAATGCTAGCTATGAAGTGAAGGTAAAGCGAAGGTCAGAGGCTTTCTGTGACACAGAATGAGTTCAGCAAAAAAAAAAAAAAAAAAAAAAAAAAAATCGTCCTCTGAGTGGTTTTAAATAATGGAGGAAAGAAAATGGAGGAGAAAAGGGTTACACAGAGGCACACAAACCGCAACGCATTAACACATTGTCAAGTCCAAGTGAAACTTAATACTGTATATACCTAGCAAAAAAAATAATACATATATACACACACATACAGATAAAGTATAATTCAAATGTTTTAATGTATTTATATATTTTTATTTTTTAATCTTGAAAGTATTTTTGTTGACTAAGACTATATTTATTTACATTTTTCGAATCAATTTATTTTAGTAGATTTAAAATGTCATTTGTTTTCTTTAGCTTTAGCATTTTCCATGTTTATTTAATTTATTCATTAATTTTCTTTTCAGCTTAGTGCCTTTATTAATCTGGGGTCACCCCATTGCAATGAACCACCAACTTATCCAGCATATGTTTTATGCAGCGGATGCCCTTCGAGCTGAAACCCACCACTGGAAAATGTCTTTGGACTTGTGGGGGAAACCGGAGTACCGGGAGGAAACCAATGCAAACACGGCGAGAACGTGCAAACTCCACACAGAAATGCCAACTGACCCAGTCGAGGCTCGAAGAAACTTCTTGCTGTGAGGCGATCGTGATACCCACTGCGCCACCATGACGTCCTTGTGCTTAATTTAATTTGAATTTATTTTATATTTCTTTGAATTATTTTATTTGTTTTCATTTCAGTTTAAGTTATTTTATTTAGAATTTAAATCAAATAAAAATTTTATTAAATTAAAGTTTTGCAGGGGCGATGCGGTGGCGCAGTGGGTAGCGCTGTCACCTCACAGCAAGGTCACGGGTTTGAGCCTCAGCTGGGGGCTCCGGTTTCCCCCACAAGTCCAAAGACATGAGGTACAGGTGAATTGGGTAAGCTAAAAATTGTCCGTAGTGTGTAAGTGTGAATGAGTGTGTATGGATGTTTCCCAGTACTGGGTTGCAGCTGGAAGGGCATCCGCTGCGTAGGACGTGCTGGATGAGTTGGCGGTTCATTCTGCTGTGGCAACCTCAGATTAATAAAGGAACTAAGCCGAAAAGAAAATGAATGAATAAATGAATACAGTTCTGCATAGATGAAATTTTCTTTCAGTTCATGCATAAGTAAACAAAATATTATTATTATTTTTTTATGTTTTAGTTTTATCAAAATAACACTTCTAATCACCTTTTTAAACATATTATCTACCCAAATATTAAAACCAAAATACACAACTAAGGAGATAATCCTTTACTTTTACAATCTTTCTCATTTCATTTTCTCTCCTCATTGAATACAAAAAGAGCATGAGTGAATAATTACGCTCGGCATCATACACAGACCACAGCTGCTTATGGCCTGTAAGGTTTCAGGGGCTCCCTGAACCAAACCCTGCGTGAGAATCACAGTCAAATCTCTCTCACGGTCACATGACACCACAGCACTGCCCCAGAATGCTTTGCTGCACAAAAATGCCAGCGGGACTCAGTGGTGCAACAGACCCAGCATGAGGGACAGATGAGTAATCATATTTAATGCAGAAGGCCTCTGCGATGGACAAACCTAAAGAGGCGTTACATAAGAGGTTTTCAGGCACTAGCTGGTCTTAAAGGGGACACATCACAAAAACATGACAGGGAAATCTTCTTGTACATTTAAGTACAATAATTGGGTCCATGCTGCCTCTACCAAATCAGGAAACATGTAAAACTGACAACCAGTGACTTTGTTTTGGTAAGCCTTTCTCTGCAGGCATGTGGAATAACATGCCATTCAGATTTGGCTCCTCTACTGATTTAGGAATTGGTATTATGACATTTTACCACCTTTGCACATTTCAACCTCCACAACCACTGCAGCAGTCGTCACTTCTATTTACTTGCTATACATATAATATTAGTTTATGACCTTTGACCTTTTTTAGTCACATCACATATTAAAGTCAATTTGACATAAAATCATGTACAAAACAGTCTCTGGACTTGCTGCATCACAGATGTCAATATTTTAACAATTTATACAAAATTTATCACTTTCTGGCTATCGGAATGGTTATGTATTGTGATCGTGATTTTCAAAAGTATTACATCGCTTTGTAAACGTTTATTATTACTATTTAACGAGTCTCCCCATACAGTTTGATAGAGCAATTGGACCTGGAAGCCGTTTTGCATGACATCTGACTTAAAGAGCCCCTATTATGGGTTTTTGAAAATGAGCTTGCATGCAGTGTGTACCACAGCTCTAAGTGAAGTGAAATGTCCAGTTGAGGCTTAAATCTGAAAGTGCACAGTGTTTAAAACTATTGATTCATCTATAAAAGAGTCGACTCATAGTCCCTTAAACGAATCACTGTGCTTACGAGTCTTTAGCCGTTTCAGCATGACATGAACACGAAACATAAGCCCCGTCCATTTGTGCGAGCGCAGACCCGGGAAGGTTTGACCCCAACCCCGCCCACAAGCAACAGCACAGGCAAAAGTTGCAAGATTGGGCGTTTTTGAATTTGATTGTGCAGGTAAAAGCCTATTGGATAGGGTTTGGACTGGAATCAGTCAGCTACATCTGGCAACACAGAGAAGAGCACTGTGCTCGGCTGGATAATACTGGAAGTGTGCAGTTGAACCAGAGATCAGACTGTGAAGAGAAAGTGGTTGAGGTTTATTTCTGCAGAAATGCCTCAGCATTATAGCCCAGCCTTGTGCTGTGTTCCCTCTGAGGAGTGCTTCTGAAATCTACACGCTTACAACGGAGGATTCGTCAGCCATTTATTAAAGGACGGATCAGAAAAGACTACTTATGTATGCAGGGGTGGACTGGCCATAGGGATTTTCCCGGTGGCCTGACGGTGAATCTGGCCTGCTATCCAACAAGTGCGAGTAAGTGCGATTAAAACGGTTGCCTCATTATTTTCTCTAGCTTGTAAATGATGCACTTAATTGTGTTTTGTAACTTTTAACCGCTTGTAGTGTATCTGGCCAACTTGTATTCTCATATCGCATGTAAAAGCACGTTGTAAACGCGACGCGTGCCGATTTGTTTACGGATTAAAATGCATTTGTGAACTCTGTGTTTGTGTTCCTCTGCTGTTTGTCATTGCTATGGCTACATCAGCTCTCCTACACACGTGTGGGGGTCCTGTTTCATAATGGTTCAGCTTTTGCCACTGTGTGCACTAATACTGAATGTGTGTCTCTGTTTTTACTTATGGTTAAGAATAGAGTAATATGCTGGGAGACCGGGGGGTTAGTTTCGGGGGTGAGCTGTCTGAAATACGTTCGACTCCCGGCAGATATGCTCCCGCACACACTCTGACAACTTCAATATTGATAAGCAGTGGTGGGCATTCTCTCTCACTGAATGATGTCGACCAATCGCAACAGACTGGGTCATCGGTCCAATCAGTGCAGTTTAGCATCGCGCTAAAGAGGGGTTTCAGAACAAATGAATCGCTGTACAATTCATATAGGAGTCGCTGGGATAATGAGGTAAAAGTAAATGCAAATTATAAGACAATGAAAGTGTTTTTTGACCTTGCATGCATATTAGCCTGCTGTTGGAGACCCCCAAAACCAAAATATGACCCTTTTTAATGTATAATAGGGGCTCTTTAATAAGTGGATAGTGTGCTAAGACTAAGCCCTCATCTGAAAAGTAGCTCATTTGCATTTAAAGGTATACACACAATAATCATGGGTTTTTGCTCACGCCCAAATGAATACAAAATTGACAAACTGTAACGAATTATCTGTGGGGTATTTTCAGCTGAATCTTCACAGACACAATCTGGTCACACCAGAGATTTGTTTTATGATTTTTACGATATGTGCCCTTTAAGCACATGATATATCAAATAGTCGGGGAACCAGTTTGCAAACACACTCCTATTCACCCTCCTTCTTCTGCCCTCTTCCTTCATCCGCTCAGGACTACTGTGTTCCCTCTCTCCCTCTGAGCCTTTTTTTCTGTCCTGTTTTAATTTGTTCTCCTTCTCTCACCCGACTGCTGCCAGTTTTCTACCCACTCTGCCCACACAGTCTTTCAGTCGCTCCTCCTCCTGCATCAGCGTCCTTATTTCTCTTCTACAGCCTGCAAATCGTGTGCAAAATGACAGTGGGAAATGAAGGGATAATCTGCGGGATTTTGAAGGATTTTATATGTTTGTTTTGGCTTATATTAATTGCACAGGATGCTGTTACTATAAACATAGAGGCATCATGGGAAAAAACAGGGTCAGGTGCTTCAAGAAAATCATACTGTTTATGGCTTTATGGCCAGTTTAATTTTTAATTTCATTGCCAAAATCTACAAGAGGGGTTTATTACATTTGAAGTATTCAGATGATGAGTAAAATGTTTTTTTTTCTAAATATTTTCTATATTATAATTAGCACATATTTATATTTAAATTCATTTAAATGTATCCAGGATAAAATTATCTTGATATATATATATGTTGATCTTAATATGTTTATCCTGTACTGCTAATTTTATTAATGTTAACATCTATTTTACTTCATATTTACCAATAAAGATTTTCTGATGAGAAACTTTTAACCATATACACTTCCGGTCAAAAGTCTGGGGTCAGCTTCTCCTGCTCACCAAGACAGCATTTATTTAATCAAAAATACAGTACAAATTGTACAATTGTGAAATGTTATTGCACTATAAAATAACTGTTCAAAATGAGTTCATTATTTAATTTAATCATTCATTCCAGTGATTTTAAAGATGATTTTGTTTGCTTTATTACTCCAGTCTTCAGTCACATAATCCTTTAGAAATTACTCTAATATTTATTTTTATTATTATTATTATCATTCATTCATTTTCTTGTTGGCTTAGTCCCTTTATTAATCCGGGGTCGCCACAGCGGAATCAACCGCCAACTTATCCAGCATATTTTTTACGCAACGGATGCCCTTCCAGCCGCAACCCATCTCGGGGAAACATCCATACACACACAATCACACTCATGCACTACGGACAATTTAGCCAACCCAATTCACCTATACCACATGTCTTTGGACTTGTAGGGGAAACCGGAGCACCCGGAGGAAACCCACGCGAACGCAGGGAGAACATGCAAACTCCACACAGAAATGCCAACTGACCCAGCCGGGGCTCGAACCAGCGACCTTCTTGCTGTGAGACGGACGTGCTACTCACGACGCCACCGTGGCGCCCCCTATTATTATTATTATTATTATTATTATTATTGTTATTATTGTTATTATTGTTATTATTGTTATTATTATTATTATTATTATTGGGTGCCACGGTGACATTGTGGGTAGCATGATCACAGCAAGAAGGTCGCTGGTTCGAGCCTAGGCTGGGTCAGTTAGCATTTCTGTGTGGAGTTTGCATGTTTTCCCTGTGTTCGCGTGGGTTTCTTCCAGGTGCTCCGATTTCCCCCACAAGTCCAAAGACATGTGGTACAGCTGAATTAGGAAGGCTAAATTGTCCATAGTGTATGTGTGTGAGTGAATGAGTGTGTATGGATGTTTCCCAGAAATGGGTTGCAGCTGGAAGGGCAAAAAACACATGCTGGATAAGTTGGCAGTTCATTCCGCTGTGGCGACCCCAGATTAATAAAGGGACAAAGCCGAAAAGAAAATGAATGAATGAATTATTATTATTATAAATGGTAATAGTAATAAAAGCAGTAATGACTGGAGTAATGACATACAATAAGAAAGACGTTACTTAAAATTGTAATAAATATTTAACAATGTAAATTCTTTTTACATTTAATAAATGCCACCTTGATGAACAGATTAATTTTCTTTAAAAAAAAAACACACACACACACACACACACAAAAAAAACTGACCCAAATGTTTTGACCGCTAGTGTATATGAATAGAAAATTAAACTCATGCTAAGTAGGGCCAGAGACAGAATCTGCTGACATTTTTGGCTATATCTGCGCAGAATTTTGTAAATAATCTGTGGATTTATGTGGAATGATTTTTGAGAGCATCATAACTAAAAACTTAATATATTAAATTAAACAATAATACCTTTTTAACTTTGAGGTTTAAATGCAAATCCAATGAGATTCACTTTATTTGATAAACAAAGCAAGTCTCACATATAATATATCTACTAAAAGACAGAAAATATTAATGAACAAACTGAATTGTAAATAAGTCATACGAATATTATAATATTAGACAATAATATTACTGAAAATAATAAAAAAAATTAATTTACACAAGTAAACAAAGACTCGATGAGCTAAAAATCTGGGGAAATCTGCAGATTTCTGCCCACACAGATTCCGTGTGGTCCTACTAATAAGTAATAATAATAAATTTTATTATATACAATTTTACCATTATATAGATTTTTAAATCTATATATTTTTATTTGCTTTATTGGCCTGGCCAATATGAAAAAAAATCATATATCTCAATGTAAGTCATCTTACATCCTGATAACGATATATTGTATCACTATAAATATTTGTGAATGCAAACAATTCATAATTTCAATACATTGATCACATGACATAAACAAATTCTGTCAAATTCTTTGTTTATTTACAACTTCAGAGCAATTTTTTTATTTAAAAAATTTGAAATATAAGATTATTATTAATAAAATCTAAAACACTATTTAAAAACTAATGATTACAAGACCAACATGAACATTCTCATGATGCTGTAATGCGTGTTTCTGTCTGCACCCCTTAAACACATGTAATATTGAGCTCATATAAATTATGAAACAGTATTACCATGAACAATGTAATTTATGACACTACGAAATAGAGCATAATATGAACCAATAGACTTTTTTCCCCATACGATATATCGTCATATTGCACAGCCATAATTATACTAGATAAATATATGAAATGTTGTAATATTATTGAAGTCATATGTAATTTCATTTATTTTTTCAAAATAAAAGGATTTTAATTAGTAAATATATGTTTCACACACACACACACACACACGCACACACACACACACACACACACACACACATATATTCATACATTCATTTTCTTGTCGGCTTAGTCCCTTTATTTATCTGGGGTCGCCACAGCGGAATGATCCGCCAACTTATCCAGCATTTGTTTTACACAGCGGATGCCCTTCCAGCCGCAACCCATCTCGGGGAAACATCCATACATTGTCATTCACACTCATACACTACGGACAATTTAGCTTACCCAATTCACCTGTACCGCATGTCTTTGGACTTGTGGGGGAAACCGGAGCACCCGGAGGAAACCCAAGCAACCACGGGGAGAACATGCAAACTCCACACAGAAATGCCAACTGACCCAGCCGAGGCTTGAACCAGCGACCTTCTTGCTGTGAGGCGAACGTGCTACTCACTACGCCACCCTGGCGCCACACACACATATATTATATATATATATATTTAGGATGCTTGTATTTGTATAACCTTATAGAAATCATTTATATTATTGCTGGAAACAGAAAAAAAATCTCCAAAGTTGATTTAGTTTGTGTTTGGTGTGTGTTTGTGTTTGTGTTTGTGTAGGAACTCACCAATGCACACAACAGGTCCACGGCCTCCAGAATGAGCTCCTGGTGGCCAATTCGAGAAACACCCAGATCCTCCAGCTCCTGATGTGTGATTCTCAACAGCTGCTCACCGCCAACCTTCTCCTGCTCGAAGTTCTTAATGTACTGCTGCAGACAGTCATCCAAGCCTTGAAGAAAGAAAGACAGACAAATGAAGACATCGATCAAGCTGATGGAGCATCCGTACTGTGTATTCAGAGTTAAAACAGGATAAAAACCTGACCAAAACAGGGACTTCACTCAATGGCCACTTTATTAGATACAGCTGTTCAACTGCTTATGAAAAATATTAATCAGCCAATTACATGGTATGCATTTAGGTGTGTAAATGTGGTTAAGATGATCTTCTGAAGCTCAGACTGAGCCTCTGAATGGAGAAGAAATGTGATCTAAGTGACTGACTGTGCAAAGGTTGTTGGTGAGACATGCTT
>CAIGQQ010008883.1:2337175-2357510 GCA_903798035.1 Danio albolineatus
GTACTAAGAAAATAGTTTTAGGACAACTGTGATTAAATGTTTTGATCCATTTGATCAAATATTGACTACTATGCCTAATATATAATTAACACTAAATGACGATGGTACCATTAAAATAGACTTTTGCTGAATTTTTAAAAAAAAATTATTTCCAGTTCCATTTAATATGCTTTCCATGTATAAAATATCTCTTTCCTAAGTTTAATTTGATTCATACTCCAAAATGGGACATGTTGTCTGTGACCCATTTACTAAGTTTAGTGTTGTCTTATGTAGTTGGTTGCAACTCATTCGCTTTCAGTTTACAGCCTCTTGTATGTAATAATTGACAAATAATTAAAATTCTTATTTTTTACCAGACAATATGTGGAGAGAGCAGAGTCGCCTGCATCCAGTTACAACTCCATGCAAAGTAACAGCTGGTCAGAAACAAGAGAAGAGCATGAACCGACTCGCACACTGTAAGGTTTCATCAGCCTCATTTACTGTTTGATATAAGCTCAGGGTAAGCTTTTATGTAGAGCTATACATAAGAAATTATGAGAGCACTTGAATATTCTCAGTTTCTCTGCATTTTTACATATGGGTTTGAATAAAATGTTAATTCTTGTCATTCTGTAATGGTTTGATAATATTTCTTCTGAATTTCAAATAAAAATATTGTCATTTGGAGCTTTTAGGTATTGTGTTATCTAAAATTAATGCTACAAAAATGATTTTTATGTAGTGAGTAATTTACAGGAAAAAGCTAAAAACTATGTTTTACTTAAACAATTATACAATAAATCTTATAACCTAGAGAAACAAGTCATGAAATGATCTCATGATTTTTTTTCATTGCTTGCAGAGTTAATACTGTATGTTGTTACATTATAAAGTGTAACAACATTTTAAAGAAAAGATTTAGGGTTTTAGCAGTGGTGAGATATGTAGCAAATGCAGTCAATTAAAATGACACCTACTGTAGAATGATTTTTTTTAGAGAGAGATCAGAGACTTTGTTCTCTGTGTGCTTGTGGCTTAGGTTGTCATTCTTGAAAGTCTGGTTGGCCAAGTTTCACTTTTTCCACAGGATTCAGCTAAACAGACGGGACTCGTCTGCTTCTAGCAGTGATTCCTTTATTAGTGATGATGAAGACATGAATATGGAGACTGAAGCTGAAGAAAGGTCAGCTAAAGTCACATGATGCATCTCTGCTGTTCTGAGCTGAGCCATAACCATGCTTATTTGTTTACAATTTAGAGGTCTTATATTATGTTTTGAGTCATTTTAAGACCGGCATATGTTATTTATACTGATTAATGCCTATAAACATTCGGATATGAGGATTACATTTGAATTTAATTCTTCATTTAATATTAATTCATTCAAATATTCAAACAGTCATCTATATTTATTTTATTTAAAAATATATTTGGTAGGATTTTTTTTATATTTAGCATTTTAACCTTATCCTTAAAGTTAATAAAATTAATTAGTTAATTAAATTTAAAATTGCCATTGAAAGGTTTGGGGTCTGTATGATAAAAAAAACAAACACTTTTAAGAAGCAAAGACATTAAATTGATCAAAACTTAAACAATGTATATTAATGTATATATTTAAAAAAAAATGGGGGGGGGGGTATTTGCAATCCATTAAAGAATTGATGAAACAAAATGCATTATTACAGGTTCAATCAAAACATTAAGCAGCACAACTGTTTTCAGAAATTCTTATTATATTATTAATTCATCATCAAATCAACATAAGAGTGATTTTTGATTGATCACGTGACACTGAAGACTGTAGTAATGAGGTAAAAAAATCAAGAAGAAAGGATATGAAAAAATAATAAAATAAAAAAAGGTTATTTGAAATCATAATTAACTTTACTGCTTTTTTTGATCAATAAATGTAGCCTTGGTGAGCTTAAGATTTCTCTCAAAAACATTTATAAATCTTACCTATCCTTTGAACATTAGCATAGTTTTTATTTGTTGTCACCTAAATATCTTTTATTTTTTTGTTAATTTTTGTTTTAAGTGTGCGGAAGAAGAGTAAGAAGGAAGGTGCAGTGAAACAACAAAATCCACCTCCTCCTGTAAAACCAGAGTTGGAAGTGGATCCAAATGAGAAGAGGCATCCAGCAATGACAGTGGGATTTGCTTTCAGTGTGAGGCTTACAACCATTCATTGTCTATTTAAAGTTATACTTTTTTTTTCATGCGTGCCTTTTACAATGAGCTGCGAAAACATTCTGTGCATTATCTCAGGCCCTCACATCCTGCCTAAAGAAACTGGCACCAGACGAATTAAAGGTCTTCAAGAAACTAATGTGGGACCGATATCCAGAACGCTTTCGTGATCCTCTGGACAGACTTGATCTTGTGGATCTGGTGGATAAGATGCTGGAGCTCTGTGATATTGAGGTGTCTATGAAGATCACGCTGGCAGTCCTTCATTTAATGAACTTAAAGAAGCTGTCTGAATATCTGCAAGGACTGTGCAAAAGAAGTAAGTTATTTTATTGAATTTATTATCGAATTCTTTAGCTGAAATATGACCATAATTGTTACCACTGAGAAGAAAGAAAAGCTCTTTGACCACTTTTACGTTTGGAAATTATTGAAACTGTAATGTGTCATGGCTGACCACTTGTGATCGGATCACTGAAAAAGCATGTTATACTAAGTTCTGTTCCAAAGTGCTGAACAAAATGTTACCCAAGATATCTCTTACACAAAAACAACAATATAAAACTCAAAAGTAGGCCCCACATGGAATCTGCACGCGGAGATTTTCGCAGATTGTTAGCTCATCATTGATTGTTTATTTACTGGTGTAAATGTGTGTAAATTTATATTTATTCAGTTTTCAGTTTAATATCAGTAATAATATTGACTAATATGAAAACATTAATATGATTTATTTACAATAAAGTCTGTAAAGTGATATTTTCTGTCTTTCAGTAGAGATTGTATATGAGAAGTTTGCTTTGTTTACCAAATTAAGTGGATCTAATTGGATTCACATTGTAAACATTAAATAAAAGTTATGAATGTATTACTTTTTATTTCACATATTAAGGTTTTAGTTATGATACTCCCAAAATCTTTCCGCATAAATCCACAGATTTTTAACAAAATATTTAGCAGAAATAGCAAAAAATGTCAGCAGATTCTGTCTAGCCCTACTCATAAGATGCAAATAAAAGGATGCAAATTATATATATATATATATATATATATATATATATATATATATATTCATTCCACTGTTTAGTGCCTAAAACCACAATGGTTTGGTCAACCCTTAGGGCTCTATTTTAATGATCTAGGCACAAAGTCTCAAGCGCATGTCGCAAAAGCATTAAGAGCATGTCTGAATCCACTTTTGCTATTTTAAGGATGGGAAAATGTGGTGTTATTCTGTGTGCTTATTCTCTTAATAAGTTAGAGTCAAAGATTTGTTTCAAAACTATTTCTAAATTCAGTTCTAATTTCCAGCAAACAAATAAATGAACAATAATAACAAAGTGTGGTCATTATATATCCGAGTTATATATCCAAACACACATCCTATTCTTACGCCCCGTATGATGATGCATACATCTCCAAAACCTGACAGGTGAACAAATCTAAACTAGTTTTTATTAAAACAAATATAAATATTTATATAATAAATATTACTGCTAATAATTATATAAACAAATGCATATTGTCATCAATAAACTGAATAAACAAACACACCCCGACATGAAGAAGGCATGGAGCCAGTGGTTTTAATATTTATGTAGAAAATAAGAGTTTTTTGTAACATTTTAATCCTTTATTTTTTATATGTAAAGATATTTGTGTATTGTGGAACATCCTGTGTTTATAAAGCGTTTAACCTGCATAGGTGCATAACTAACGCGCTCTGCACTGGACTTTCGACCAGCTTTTACTTGGTCAATGGTGCGGTCTATTTCAGTTCCTCAAAATAGCAACGCGCCAACAAAGTGGTACAAATGGATTTGCTATTTAAACAGCGTGGCACTAAATGTGAAAATTACAGTTGCGCTGGAAAAAATAGCAACAAATCATGCCAAACAATATGCGAAGCTGCTTTGACACAATCTACATTTTAAAAGCGCTATAGAAATAAAGGTGAATTGAACACGTCTGGTGTATGATAGGGCCCTTAGTCTTTAAACGGGACCAGAAAGAAGCAGTTGGTTGCAGGAATGGAGAGATTACACAGAATAAGGTTTAGGAATAGTGATACCAGGTGGACACAGGGCCTTGAAAACTCCTGAAGTGGTTGGTACAATCTGAATGTAATCTGCCTTGAATGTATTTAATTTATTAAGTGTATACAGACCCACAGTAAATTTCCTGTTAAAAGCATTTCTTTTTTTTTTTGCAGACGAAGTGCGCTACGAGTTGAAATTGTCACTGAAGAGGAAGTATGAGATGGTATACGAAGGGTTAAGTCAACAAGGACAACCAGTTCCCTTTGAGTCTGTCTATACAGAGCTTTACATCACAGATGGCATTAATGCATCAGTGAACAGTGAGCACGAGTTCAGATCTAAGATAGAACAGCTAGAAGAGACTGGCAAAGTCAACCGCACACCATTAACCGGACATGACATTTTTCCCCCTGGTAACGAGAGGACAAGGCAAGTCAGGTCAGTGTTAACCAGAGGAGTCCCAGGATGTGGCAAATCGTTTGCTGTGCAGCGCTTCATCCTCGACTGGGTGGAGGGAAAAGTCCACCAAAACATTTTCTTTCTCCTTCCTCTGCCGTTCAAGGAGCTCAACCAGATGCTAGAAGGAGAGTACACACTCCTTACTCTAGTCAGCACGTTTTATCCAGAGATGAAGGAAATAGACAATCTAGATTTCGAAGGCTGTCCCGTACTGTTCATATGTGACGGACTGGATGACACTCAAATCCTCTTTAATTTCCGGAGAACGGTGTATTGCTGTGATATGACCAAGCCTGTGAACGTGCAAGTGCTGATGACCAATCTCATCAGAGGGAACCTGCTGTATAACGCCTACGTGTGGGTCACTTCTAGGGCAGGATCTCTGGATGTGATCCCGCCAGAACACGTCCACCAGCTCATGGAGGTTCGTGGCTTCAGAGACGATCAGAAAGAGGCCTATTTCAGAAAGACCATCCCAGATGGAGAGCTTGCCGAGAGGGTGATCGCTCACATCAAGTCTTCGAAGACACTGTTTATTATGTGCTACTCGCCGCTCTTCTGCTGGGTGGCATCTAAAGTGCTTCAGCGTCAATTCGTCAGAACATCATCAGAGCTGCCCAAGACACTGACTGGTCTGTACACCACCATGCTGCATCTTCACACTAAAATGTGTGATCAGAAACTGCTGAACAACCCCAATAAAGACACCAGTGGTCTGACTTCAGAGCAGCTGCTCCTTAAGCTTGCCAAGCTGGCGTACGGGATGCTTGAGAAGAACGTGTTTCAGATTGAGAAAGAGCACTGGGAAGAGATCGAGTTGCCGGAGTCGTACCCTGCCATGGTCTGCACCGGCCTCTGCACTGAGTATTACAGAGAAAAGTACATGATTTACACTGAGAAGGTGAGCTGCTTCTCTCATCCGACCATTCAGGAGTACCTTGCAGCTCTTCATGTTTTCTACTGCTACAGGAAACATGGGAAGAACGTCCTTGATCCGAGCAAGCTGAAGGTCTTGAAGGTTTCTTTGACAGACTTGCTTAAGAGCGCAGTTGACAAAGTGTTAAACACCAAGAATAACAACTATGATATCTTCCTCCGCTTCTTGCTGGGTTTGTCTGTAGAGGCCAACCAGGAGGTGCTCAAGAGCCTCTTGCAGATCTCCAGCAGCTCTAGCCAGCACGCACGCGATGAGGCCACACGCTTCATCATGAAGAAAATCAAAGAAGGACACTTCCCGGAAAAAACTGAAACCCTTATGCGCTGCATCGATGAACTTAACCCATAACTGCAGCACTGAAGCATTGAGTCCCGTGACGAACGTAAACATAATGAACCTAGAGCCTGGCTCACACAGTGTGATTTTTAATAATCCCAAATGATTGTAGCCAGTCAGACTACAGGAACATGACTCCCATGTCACACTGTTAGATCTCAGTTTAGACTGAAAGACAATGCAGTAATTTTGCATACAGCATGCCTCAATATTCATAAGAAACAGTTTGGACATTTCCCCAAACTGGTTTGAAGATGTATCGTTGATTGCATCATCTGCGCTCCTCTTGGCTCTTGTTTTGATGTTTGTTGTAGCTGAAGTCACACTGCAGGAAAGTGTGTAAAATCTTCTGCTAACTTCATCAGAGGGAAAATTTGATCACATCTGCTATTAAGCAGCTGTCAGTGAACATGTCAAACTTAAATGACTGTGAACACTGCTTTTAATCAAGGGTAAAAAAGTGTTTATTATGAAACCCTTTTCTGGGGTTTGGTTGCTTTTGTTATTGCTAGAGCTATCATATGATTAGATGTTAAGGGGTCAACAGTTTACAGTCACAGAAACACTGCACTCTCCACCGCGGTCCTTTTTGATTTGGGACTATAGATTTGTCTTAATCTTCACCACCTTACAGCAACCTTGGGTTAAAATGGTGACAGAAATTGTGTCAACTAAAGAAAGGACTGTTTCTTTTTTACCTTTATGTCTGTAAACCCCATTCTATGTAAAATAGAGTACAGTTGTAATGTATCGGTTTTAAAATATCAACCAAACGATTTATCAGGTTGATTACGATAACATTAAAAAGAACCATTTACCTGGGGTTTCACCCAGAAGGAACAACTGAGGTCTGAAAAGCCCTTTTGTGTGGAAAGGCGATCATAGAAGCCATTGGTGCCAATGGCTTCATAATTCTTCAGAAAAGCCCAAGGGGCCTCATGTATAAAACGTTGCTTAGGAGCCATTCTTTATGTAATCTATGGCCACAATTGTGCTTATAAGTGATTCAGAGAAATGAATGCATGCACAAAATACATATGCCTCAGATGTGAAATCCTTGCAAATGACCTTGACATAGTTTAAAGAATGGTTTCAGGTTTCAACCCTAAACAATTCCTCCTAAATAATCTGTCATGCATATAAAAAAGTGACAGTCACGTCCAAAGCCTTTAATTTTGAGAATGGTGAGTGCCAAAAATTGCTTAAGTAGTTGACAAATTCTTTGCCATAAGGAAAAGTGTGTTCTCAGAACCAAACTAGGCATTCATTTATTTCCAATTCTGAATGGATTTAACGAACACACACTGTAAGATCAATTCTGTGCATACACACATTTTATAACTGAGGCCCCAGCTCTTCACTCTGTGACTAAAGTGGCATTTTGATGCATTTTAAGGGAGAATTTTGATTTAAACACTAAGAATTGTTTCACAGCTTATTTTGGACTGCTGTGTGCTTGCATTTGGAGATTGTTACTTTAGTTTTTTTTAAATGTGGACAGTATTAAAGGCTGTTAAATGAATTATTCCATATAAAAGCCCAAACATGCATGAAATATTTGATTGTTCTTTATTATGGTCACTTTTGTATAGCTTTGAAAGGTGAGACTGAATGCAAATACCCAGTTTTTTCAGTTTTGATGTATTTAAGGAAAAAATAACTCATTTGCATATTTCAACATAACATTTTAGAAAAACAAAAAATACAAAAAATGTTTGCAATTCCTAATGTAATCAATCAACTGTGGACGTATGGTGAAAAATAAAAGATACTGTTTTAGACCTGTAATGTCTTTCCAAATTACACTAAAATGGTAAATGTTTTAACACCGTGCAGAAGTCAGATCAGTATTGAAAAATGAGAATAAACTACTATAAATGTGTATTTATGTATATTACTTAGCAAGAAAATCTGCATCATCATTTTCGAAAGTTTTCTACAGACATTTCAGTGTTATAAATTTATGTCAACATTAAAAAAAAATACTGTGTGTCAAATACTGACACTGTTGCAGATGTTTTGAGGGCTCATGTATGTGTAGGGCACGATCAGGTCTGTGTTTCTGTCTTCAACGTACTCACTGAAGAAGGAAAGCTCTGCCTGAAAATCTGTCATCATCTTCTGCACAGCCGTCTGGCAGAAATAATCCTCAGGGTACTGACCCAGCGGAACCTGCGTAAAGCATTTGTAGGCATTTAGAAAAAAGAAAAAATGCCATGGTGTAATCAGCAGCAGAGTATGAAACACTCACTAAATCTGCTGAGGGTTTGCCGAGGAGCCAAAAAACAGACAGTAGATTTGCAGAGGTGTTGATGTCGGGCAGAGCCTGCAGAAGAGTCTTCTTATCTGTGCTTCCTTTACATGTCGGAGGAGGGCTTTTCAGAGAGCCAGGGGTGTTGGGAAACCAGCTGCCATAGTCAAACTAAGATCAAATAGATTAGAATCATTTTTTAAACTCTTCTTTTTAACCTCATAAACTTTTTTTATATTAAGACCATGAACAGTGTATACAATATTAGCATATTCTGTACATACAACAACATAATTATCTTTAACAATGAAGAAAAAATACAACTACAACAAAAAAAAAAGAAATACCAGTTTCTAACATTCTTTAAAATATCTTCTTTTGTGTTCAGCAGAAGAAAGAAACTCGTAATGGTTTGGAAGCACAAAAAGTGGGTATATTTTAATTTTTGAGTGAACTATCCCTTCAAACACCAAATCGGCATATTGGAATGATTGCTAAAGGCTGGAATAATGATGCTCAAAATGCAGCATTGCTATCATCATTGCTATTGCTATTTATTAAAAAACAAATGACATTTTGTCATTAAGACAAACATATTAAGAATGAAAACCGTTATTTTAAACTGTAATAATATTACACAATAGCAGTTTTTATAGTATCTCTTTACAGTATCTCTTTTGCAGTATTTCTTTTCAGCTTTGGGGAAAATAAGACAAATAAAAAAAAACACCACAAATCTTAATTAATCCACACCTTTGACCTCTAGAGCATTTATTTATTTGATACATTTATTAAATTATGTTCTGGTTGCTTGAACTTGCCTGTCCTGCTCTGAGGGCAGAATGTTGTGCTGAAACTGTGAAGATCGTCATGGTTATGAATTTAATGAGCTCCTCCACTGTGCTGAAACTCTGAGGGATTCCTAAATCAGCAGAAAATTAACAATAATGATGAAAAATAAAGACTTCACAGATATCAGAACCAAATCCACACTGTCTCCCTCACCAGAGGTGCTTTGCTCCAGAAAGCCATGAATGAAGATCTCATTGATCCAGTTCTGGAGTTCAGAGTCCTTCTGCACATCACTGTCGCTGTGATAGAAAAACTCCACTACACTCCGAACAAAGCTAAAGACAACAAAAACATCACAAACTCATCTGATTTGTTTTAAAACAAGATGGCTCGAAAGAAATGCAACAGGCCTGAAATTATGTAAATATTAATCATTGTTAAAGCATAAGATAAACTAATTAAATAAATGAAAACACATCTTATTGAATACAACCGATGTAACAAGTAAAATAATGAAAAAATTAAGTAAATCAAGTAAGATTAATCAAAAAAATAATAAAAAATTCTACCATTAAATAAAATAATAAAACTAAACAGATTAAAATTTAATTAAAATAAAATATATGATTTTATAAATTTAAATCATGCACAATTTAAAAAGTAAACAAAATGTATAATAATAATAATACATAAATACAAATAAATAAAAAGATACAATAAATTAACAATTACTCAAATTTACTAATAATATTACATTTATATAAACAAAATACAACAAAATGATACAATTTAGTACCATTAAAATAAAAGTGAATTAAAATTAATTAATAAAAAATGTCAAATTAAACTAAACTGATAAAAAATAAAATAAAAATATAATCAAAGAAATTTTAATTATACAAAAATAAATAATATTGTTTTTAAAACAAAAAATATAAATTAATAATACATGAAATAAAATGCAAATAAATGATACAACAAATAATAATAATATTAAAAGAATATAATCAAAATTAAACAAAAAATTAAATCTATTACAATTAAATGAAAAAAATGAAATAATTAATTTAATTAAGCAGTAAATTTTAATTATCCAAAATAAATGAAAAATTAATTTAATGAAATGATCCAATAAAATTCATATCAATCAAATTTAATCAAGTAAAATTTAACTTAATTAATAAAATTAAAAACACGACTAATTTAAAATGCATCAATTTACCATTTTATAAAGTAAAATTAAATTTAAATCAAAATAAAAAAAGCTAAATAATAAGTCAAATAAAGCCAAAATCAAGTAAAAAAGAAAAAGAAAAAGAAATAAAATAATAAATTTGAAAACTTGGTGAAATAAGAATGAAAAAGACGTAAAAAAAATAAATAAATAAATGATGAAATAAAAAATAAAAAGATGAAATTATAATAAAAAACTGTAACTAAATGGACAAATTCAATCAAACTGAACACACACACAAAAACAATACAAATAAAAATCCATTACTCATTTGTGAAGGCCCAGACCCGCAGTCCATCATCTCTGTAGAAGAAGTTTGGCAGAGTGTCCAGTTGGCGGCCACTGATGTCTTCAGGCAGACAGAGAGAGCTGTAGGTCAGATCTGACAGAGCTTTCCTCATCAGAGCCGTCATCCCTTCATGCCCAATACTAGTACACTAAACACAAAATCGATCACATATAACCATTAACCAATCAAAAAACATTACCACACTCAATACCTGAGACAAGACACCATCAGGCCCGATCAGCCTGTCCCGAACCAGACTGTTGATCTGAAGAGTATAACGAATGTGTGGCACCAACAACTACAAGACAACCACAGATACATTAACAGTGAATGTGAGTTACGCTTTTGAACACAGTGTTGATTTCAGAGTGTTTCCTCAGATGATGTACCTTGTGTATTGGATGAGCTGCGGGCAGGTTTCTCAGCAATGACAGTGTGATGGTTTCTGCCAGTAGTGAACGTAGATGAAGAGCCGCCTGATGCTCCAGACAATCTGCGTTCCTCACGTAGAGTTTAGCGGTCAGCCAGTCCATCTCAGAGTCGCTCGGCAGGAAGACTGGACTGTGCTCTGATGCCTCCTGCTGCAGCTAATACAGCAAACACACACCATCACTATAACTAGGCATGGGTACATAGGGTATACCGTGGTTTGGAAAAGTCAGTAATACTGTAATACCGTTCCTAAGGTATGAGTAAGATTTTTTTATTTACATTTTTTTGTTAATTTTTTAGGACAACAGCATCTTCAGCAGAAAAAATATCCAAAGATGCTGTTTTACATTGTAAAGAAATCAGTGTTTTTGAACTAATGAAGAGAGCAGAAGTCAATGAGTCATTTGAATTATTTAGCCTGACATGTTTACTGTCCCAAAATATTATAAATCTTTCAAAAAATAAAATATATTGTGTTCAAAGGGGAAAACTGTTTTTTTTTCCTCCAGACATTTAAAAAGAATATATTTTAGAGCAGTAATCACAATACCGTCATACCGCGACATTTTTATCCAAGGTTATCATACCATCAGAATCTTTTACCGGCCCATGCCTAACTATAACTGCATGCAAAATCAGCTGTATAGAGTATAATGAACATAGCATAAGCCTATTTTTTCAGGCTTTTTGTTAAGGTTTTATTTGAAGTATTTGAAAATTATTTCTTTGTACATTTTAGCATGTAAAGCAAAACTTCAACATTGAATTTAATTAAATTCAAAAAAAATTTTTTCAACATTTTATATATTTTTGATTTTATGATTTAGTGAGAATTATTTATTCATTTATTTTTGCATGAGACGATTTCTATGGGACAATATTTATATTTTGTTATCAAGCTAATGTTTTGGAAAGTACTTTAAATTAAACTATATTGGATACATTTTATATTTAATTTATTTTATGATCAAGTGAGATTTTCTTTCATAAAACAATTTTTATAGGGCAATATTTAAATTTTGTAATCATATTAGTGTTTTGGAAATGAATTAAATTAAATACAAAATTTGATACATTTTATATTTATTTCATGATTTTGTGAAAAATGTTTCTTTTTAATAAAATGATTTATTTGAGAGAATATTTAAATTTTGTAATCATAATAATATTTTTTTAAAAATAATATCAAACAAAATAAAATAAAATAAAATAAAATTAATATTTTGGAAAGGATTTTTAAAAACCTAAAGCTAAAGAGAAATAAAAAAATTTAGGTAAAATAAAATCTGATATTAGTGCATTAAAGCAAAGTCATAATATCTGACATTTTTAAAAATACATTTTAGTTTGACAACAGTTGCTGCGGGGGAAATTAAAAAAAAAGGAAACCATACAAAAAATAGATGCAATTAACTTAACTTATGTAAATATTTAATTGAAATAAAGTCAAGTAAAACACTGAAATGTATTTACCCTGTTTTATCAATGTTACAATGTTTTCCTTGACAGTTATTTTTCATGTTTAGCATTTTACACACAAAAAAAGGTTTTTGCATAAAAAAAAATTGCTCAGTGGGTATGTTTATTTATTTAATCTCTAAAACAAGTCTTAACAAGTCTGATGTCATTTTAAATCTGATTTTTTTTTAAAATTCTTTAGTGAATTATTATTATTGCTATTATATCTTAATTCTGCCTGTAAGACGCCATTACCTGCATAATGTAAAGATGCCAAGATGAATGTGATGAAGATGAATTTAAAATTTAAATTTTAAAACTTGGTCGACAACATGATTTCAGAATTCATAAATCAGTCAAACCCAGCACAGATACCTGAATAGCGATAGGCAGAAGTTTTCCCTCTTGATTCTTATACAACAAACACAGAGGAGCCGTGACAAACTGCTGTTTCCCATTGATGACCTGAGTCTGTAAATCTGCCAGTCGCTTGTAGTCACATAAGAAGATGTTTCCTTGCTGTTGAGTTTAAGCCAAACACTTTACAGGCATTACTACAGAGCCATGCTGAGTTCAGATCATAGCAAAGAAGCAAATCTGTCATAATTCTACCTTCATCTCAACATTTAGAGAAGTCCCGCTCTCTAGAAAAGGCAGAACCATGGCATCCGAAACGGCAAAGTTAAGAGGAAGTTCTGAGCATCTGCGGAGCATCAGTGGATTGGGGCCATTTAACAGCTGATACCCCAAAAAATCATCATCCGTCCAGTGCAGATGCACATGTTCTAGTATAAAATGATTGCAACAAGATTAACGACTGATTTACTCCGTTAACATAAAGCAAATCATCTGATATCAATATATTTTCACTTTAGCAGTTATTTTACTTGAGATTGTGGTTCTGGACGGCCGAAATGCTCTTTTCATGTGTTTGATGTCAGGCCACTGATCTGCTTTCTTCGCCAGTTTCTTCAGTTTGATCTCACCAAGCCTGGAAGACAAACTCAGCAATAGTGTAACAAGCAACAAGCAATCCCCACCATTATCTACAGATTATTGAAATTTAACCACCAATAATTTAATCATCTCCAAAATAAAATAATACTCTGTCAACTCTCATTAACATAAATGAACAGAAAGACTTAAATCCTCCCCCAAACACATATGGACATTGTGATGGGCTGTGCCTTTTCCTGCTGTCAACTGAGAGGCTGCTACGGTACGTTTGGATGTTCGTGGCACCAAAACTGCGATAAACATTTCCAGTCAGGCTTACTGTTCAAGGCTGCAAGATTATAACAGTAACCACGGCTGTGCAATTAATCAAAATGTGGTTTTAGGAAGTCTTAAAACTACCTTTTTGTCAGACATTGCTTTAACTTTAGTTTAAGGGTGGGATGGATTAAATCAGGACCTCACCAATATCAATAAGAATTCTACACCTTTGGTAACAAGCATAAATACTTTATTAAGTACACTTTACTAATGGTTTCTCCTTCAGAACTGCCTCAGTTCTTTACTGAATAGATTAAACAGGATGCTTGAAATCATTCCACAGAGATTGAGGTATTTCTCATGTATCGACAAGAGAGCATCACACAGTTGCTGCAGATGTCAATCTCTTGTTCCAGCTCACCCCAAAAGAACTAACTGGATTGAGATCTGGGTAGGGTTGCAGCTGATTATTAAAAGTTCTTGCATAAACTGGAAGATAAAGTCTACACTAGAGGCTTTGTAGCTAGTTTGTAGGTAACAGTGCTTTCTAAAAGGGATACATTGCCCTGTAAATACAGAGGTGTTAGTGGGGGCCTTAGTGTCCCTTTATGTTGCAACTTAGCTAAGTTTTAACTTGCACACTGCTTGGAAAACTACACCCTGGAGGCAGTTGTGTTAATAGTTCTTACACTTACACTTCCGAAGTCACATTTAAGCACTTTTCAGATGCATTTTCAAAGTTTTTCTGTGCTTTAGAGAAGTGAATAATGACATATTTACATACATATACAGTGTTTAGCATAAATACATGCACCCTCTAATGAAAATTTATATTTTTATCCATTTCTCAGTTAATATAGCCAATATGTTTTGTGCATTTAAACAAAACAGTTTTATGTAAAAAATATATTTACTCATTAAAAGTTAATTAATATTTATTCATTAAGAGTTAAGAGTTTGGTCACCAATACAAACAATACAGTCTGATTTATCTCTTTTGAATATGGCATTTTCACTCACAGAAGCAACACGCTGATATTTTCTCTTTTTAGATTTGTATGTGTGTATACCCTAGAGCAGTGTTTCTCAACTGGTGGGTCGCGACCCAAAAGTGGGTCGCAGGAACATTTTCAGTGGGTCGCGGAGTGTGTGGTCAAAAAAACAACAAAAGTTTCATTTTTAACTTGTTTTGCGTATACGGGACTTTTATTTTGAAATGCGCTCACAACAACCGTTCCCTTTGGAATTGACGTGGAAAGCGTCACGTTGCCGAGCAATATAGAGAGTCAGCTGGTGAAGCTGTCATGTGATAAGACACTGAAAAAGAAATTCAGTGAAGTAAGCCTCTCCCAGTTTTCGCGATCTGAGAGTGTGATCAAACCCATCCCATTCAGAACTACATATCTGTATGAAAGTGGCTTCTCTTCCTTGGTGCAGCTTGAGTCAAAGCAAAGGAACAGGTTGTACATAGAGCACGATCTTCGGGTAGCACTGTCTACCATCACTCCTGACTTTGAAACTCTTATCACATCAGTAAAGGACATCCTCAGTTATCTCATTTTCTTCCCAAATTACTGTTAAGTGAAACTTATGTTTATAATTGCTGTCATATTAGATGTAAAAATGGTTATGGATGTTTTATTCATTTTACAATTTGCTGGTTTGTTCTGTTCAACAGTATCAGTGTTAATGTTTTATTAACAGTTCAGTTTTGTTTATGGTAACAACCTTTCCTTACCCTAACCGCTGTTTACAGTGTTTGTCGTTTTTACTTTGTAATATTTCTATAATTTGACACATTTTGTTAAATGTCAGCAATAAAATATTGTTTATTTGTAAGTCTTGCTGATTTTCTCATGATTTTTCTGTCACTACTTGTGTATGTTAACAAATAAATACAAATTAATTATAATTCCTAAAATTATATTACAGTTCCTAAAAATTTGGGTCGCGGCTTGATGAACATGTAAAAATGTGGGTCCCGTGGCCAAACCAGTTGAGAACCACTGCCCTAGAAATTGCTGTGTGTTAAAATGCCAGTAGATCAGCAGTTTCTGAAAAACTCAGACCAGCATGTCTGGCATTATTTCGAAAGACTGTTCCCCTTTCTGATTTCTGATATTCAGTTTGACAGTTCATATTGACCACAGTCTGCATGCACTGAGTTACAGGTTTGCATCCGCAAGCAGATAAAGAAGGTGTATCCATTCAAGCAGCTGGTGCTTGTAATAAATGTGTGTGTTTTACTTACGCAGAGGAGCAGTTGAAGGCTGAAAACATGTCTTTAGTGAACGAGAAGCGAAGCGCTGAGGGAACAGACAAGGGGTCTTGAAAAGCAGCCTGTTGTGGGAGGCCTGCTTTAAGCTCAGTCCATCTTGAAGAAGAGGAAAGATACATAAACACACAGAGTAAACCAATAAAGAAGACGTGGAAATGGTTGCACTTGAGTTTTAGTGGAGCAGACGTACTGGTATACTTCTTTGTTCAGCTTTAGCTCATTTTGTCTGTGCTCTTTCAGTTGTGGATATTTTTCTTCATAGATTTTTGTAGCTGCCAGAATAAATAAAAGTTACAGAAGCAATGTTAAACAGAAACATCCCAAATAAAATAGATGTACGCTGTGGTTTAAAGCATTAGGGTAGGCAAGATTACAGTCTAAACATTAATAACGTTAATATTATTAATAATATAAAACAATAATATATTACAATTTAAGATACTGTAGCTTGTCTTTATTGAATATATTTTAAAACAAAATTTATTTTTGTGATGTTAATGTTGAATTTTCAGCATCATCAGTCTTTAAATGATTCTTCAGAAATCATATCCAATAAACTGATTTGGTGCTTGAGAATCCTTCCCTCTAATCAATTTTGGTGAAAAAAAAACAACAACTGTGCTTAATATTATATTCAATTTTCAATTTCATTCATTCATTAATTTTCATTCAGACTAGCCCCTTTATTCATCAGGGGTCGCCACAGCCGAATGAAACGCCAACTTCACATACATACACTATACCGTATGTCTTTGGACTGTCTTTTTTCAGTCTTTGGACTGTGGGGGAAACCGGAGCACCCAGAGGAAACCCACGCCAACATGGGGAGAACATGCAAACTCCACACAGAAATGCCAACTGACCCAGCCAGGACTCGAACCAGCGACCTTCTTGCTGTGAGGTGACAGCGCTAAACACAGAGCCACCATGTCTAATTTACAAGAACACCTATTGTTTTAAATAGAAACATTTTTAGTATAACAAATGTGTTCAATTTAACTTATTAATAAAATTAATGATTTATTTACGGTTTACTACAATTAATAACTGTATTATTTTAAAAACATTATTGTATTAAATTGTATTATAATTCTGAATTACAGATAACTATTATAATTAAATTTAAAAAGTTTTTAAAAAGTTTGGCCAGAGGAGAAATGGTCATGCCCAACTGAGCCTGGTTTCTCCCAAGGTTATTTTTCCTTCACTTTCGTCAAGTGGTGAAGTTTTGATCCTCGCCACTGTCACCACTGGCTTGCTTGGTTTCGGATTTGTGGAGCTGCGGATCATTGAATTTGCTTTCAGTGTTTGAACTTTCAGCAGTGAAAATTAAACCACACTGAACTTCATCTCTAAATCCTGGACTGACAGTTTAAATTGACTAGAACTTCTATGTTAAGCTGCTTTAACACAATCTACATTGTAAAAGCGCTATAGAAATAAAGATGTATTGAATAAAAATGTGTTACTGATACTGAACCAAAACATTTGAATGGTATTGTACACCTAACCGAAAATGTGTAGATTCTTTACAGCAATAATTACTTTCACATGACATTTTTCTAATAAAGCAATAGTAAATTCACATATGCAAACCTTTGGCCTCTCGCAGCTCAATCACTTCTCTTTTTGTCATCCATCGATAACATGGAAAATTGATCACATCTTTTTCAGGAGTTTTTACATTCACCAGAGAGCAGAACCAGTCATTTTCTGGCAAGAACAGGAAATTATCTTTCTCAAGCCTAACCAGCAGCAAGGTGCCAAGAGACAACCTGGTCGTCACTTTGTACGTGACTTTCTGCAAATAAAAATAATACAAAATCTTAAGTCAACTAAGCTTTCGACTCATTTCAGTTAGAAATTTCCTAAGCTCATTTAAATTTTTGACAAATTAACAAAAAACAAATACCATTCCTATATTAAAATCTCTTCCATAGCTGTCAAGCTTGGTCCGCTCACTCTCTCCTTCTGTGCCAATCAGAGTCACAAATATATTGTCAAAAGTGCCCGCATGGGCCATGGAGCCTGTGGTCACCTCTACTTCATATACAGTCTCCATAGCTCTGAAAATTACAATAGAGATTCTGTTATTTGCTATTGATTTTATTTTTTTTTTTATGGCAAATTGTCAGTCCGGTGAAGTTTAAATCTGTAATGTTCATAAATTGTTTTATAAAATGTTTCACCATTTATGGAAGTGATTGTTTAAATAAAAATGAAAATTCCCAGTTATAGTATACTGTAATGTTTTATTAGTTATCTTGAGTTATTTTATGGCAATCCAATTTAACAGTTCATGAAACCTATCTATATCTTCTAATATAAATATAGCTCTTGCTTCACATGTATTGTACAAGTGTTTATTCATAAGCAACTAGTGCTTGTTCTTTAGATCCTAGTATGTTTTTTTCACTGGATAAAGGTTCGGTAACACATTAATTAATGTTAATGTATTTAATAACATGAACTAATAATGAACAAGTCTTGTGCAGCATTTATGTAGTTTAAAATGTACTAATGCATTGTTAACAGCCAAATGCATGCTTGTTAAATTAGTTAATTCACCATGAGATAACAGGAGCTAACAATAAGCAACTTTATTGCCCTTAATAACATTAACAAAGATTAATAAATATTGTAATTAATGTATTGTTCATTGTTTGTTCACAATAAGGTTGCATAAGTTAATGTTAGCAAATGTATTTACTAACATCAACTAATGCAACCTTAAAGTGTTACCAATAGTCCTTATTATTAGTTACTAGTACCAAATAAACAGTTACTAGTAATTATTTATTTTAGTTTGTATTTCAGTAAAGACAAATAACCATTTTATTGTTAGTGACATTCATTCATTCATTTTCTTTTCGGCTTAGTCCCTTTATTAATCCGGGGTCGCCACAGCAGAATGATCCGCCAACTTATCCAGCATATTTTTTACGCAGCGGATGCCCTTCCAGCCGCAACCCATCTCTGGGAAACATCCACACACACACTCATTCACACTCATACACTACGGACAATTTAGCCTACCCAATTCACCTGCACCGCATGTCTTTGGACTTGTGGGGGAAACCGGAGCACCCGGAGGAAACCCACGCAACCACGGGGAGAACATGCAAACTCCACACAGAAATGCCAATGGACCCAGCCGAGGCTCGAACCAGCGACCTTCTTGCTGTGAGGCGAATGTGCTACCCACTAGGCCACCGTGGCGCCCCTGTTAGTGACATATTTATCTATTTTGCTATTTCCTTATATTTAGGATCTAGCATTGAAATATCAACGATTAAGTTATAAACAGTTTATATTCTAAATGTGACACATGTTTCTTTATACATTAGTTATTCACTCTAGTAATATATTTATACATATGAATATGAATGACTTCTAATCAATAAGAACTAGTATATTTAGTACTCTTACCTTATAGATAATAGTACTACTTATTCATTGTAAGAAATACTGGGTTACTTAAGAATTTAGTTCAAATATAAGTAGATTGAACATAAAACAATTCATGGATTCATCTTCAATGCCTCCTTCTTCATCTTACTCCAGACATGCTCAATAATGTTCATGTCTGGTAACTAGGCTGGCCAATTCTGCAGCACCTTGACCTTCTTTGCTTTCAGGAACTTTGATGTGGAAGCTGAAGTACATGAGAATCTATCCTGCCGAAGAATTTGCCCTCTCCTGTGGTTTGTAATGTAATGGGAAGCACAAACCATGATTTTTCCTCCACTGAACTTGAATGTTTTCTGTGTGAATCTTGTGTCCACGTGGGGCCCAGTAGGTCTTCTGCAGTATTTACTACGATTGGAATGAAGTTCAACAGATGATTCACTCGAAAAGTCGACTTTTTGCCACTTTTCTACAGTCCATCCGTTCAGCAAGCCGTGGGCCTTAGCAAATGCAACAGGTTTTTTTAATTGTCTTCTGTTAACAAATTCAACCATTGAGACCACTGTGTGAGAGAATTCGATAAATCTTGTAGCTACACAGGGTTCAGGAGACCAGTTGTTATGTAGCTCTGCTGCAGTTGAAAAAGGGTTGGCCTTGGACTGTCGAACCAACAAGAGGTCCTCTCGAACTGCTGTCTTACAGGGTCTGCCTGTCATGAAGCTCACCAGTTACTTCAAATATATATATATATTTTTGTATCCTCTCCTTTTGACGTTTAGATACATTAAAGATGTCTGCCACCTCAGCAGGAAACTTGGTCTTCAGGCTCTTGATGATCAGCACTTTGGTCTGTGGTTAAATTGTTGGCATGCTGTCAGGAAAGGATACATTTCAAATGAAGGTTGGGTGTGCTGGGAATGTGTTAGTTTCCTTATTTGTCCCCATTAATGCTTTAATTTGTGGTTTGGTGAAACCTTTAAATATGTGACAAGACTTTTGTCTCAGCAAAGTGTGACCTGTCTGTACTAA
>CAIGQQ010008883.1:2357910-2373506 GCA_903798035.1 Danio albolineatus
GAGGGCAAATTCTTCAGCAGGATAGAGCTCCTTCTCATACTTCAGCTTCTACATCAAAGTTCCTGAAAGAAAAGAAGGTCAAGGTGATGCAGGATTGGCCAGCCCAGTTACCAGATATGAACATTATTGAGCATGTCTGGAGTAAGACAAAGGAGGCATTGCAAATGTATCCAAAAAAATCTTGATGAACTCTGCAAAAAAATTTTCTTTGTCATTTCAGTTGACTATTAATAAGTTATTCGTGTCATTGCATAGATGTATGGATGCAGTCCTCCGAGCTCATGGGAGTCATACACACAATTAATTCTTTTTCCACTGAATCAATACTTTATTTTCTATACTGTACATTATTTCTGTTAAGTGACAAGACTTTTGTCTAAACAAAGACAGACATTACTGTCCTAATTAAATCATCAAAAATCAAGAAATGATCATATTTTATTTTGGTAAAATGAGCGTAATCTATAGGCCTATAGCATAATCTAGAGGCCTTTGCCTTTCATATAAGCCACTTCTGCTACCGAACAATCAACTAGAAGTCAAGTTATTATTTGTTATTCCTAAATCTTGGATAGGTGACAAGACTTTTGTCAGGTAGTGTATACTGGTTTTAATGGAAACTGGATCAGTCTACTTGTAATTTTCCCCTTCTGTTGGTAGCATGTTAAAACCAATTATACCTAACAAACCCACAAATCCTAATATTTTAATAGTCAATATGTGATGGTTTGTAATGTTTTAATGGCATTTCTTGGTTTACAGCAAGGTAGTATTTAATGATTAAATACTAGTATTTATTGATATGATAGTGCTATCAAGAAAATATAATGTAGCCTATTAATAACTGAGAAATAAGAATTAGAAGCATGAAAAGAGACACAAGTATGTAGATCACATATTACAAAGGCTTTGTCATACCACTACCAAACTGGTTGCGTCTCGCTGAGGGAACAGGGGTGACATAAAGATGTTTTTATCAGCATAAACCTCCTGTTTGGTGTGAAAGTACAGCATATAAATACATACAGGAAAAAAAAACATACCCGAGGTAGATGTTCAAGTACAGTGCAAGATATTGTTGAAAGCCAAATAAGGAAAACCTGAACCTCACAATAGCAGGACCCTGCCAAACTGGATCACTTATAGTGAAAAAGTCAGACCATTACGTAAAACATAAAGCCTAATAATACTGTCTGTTGTGTGTTTTTTTTTAAAATCAAATCACTATTTATCACAAAATTACAAAGATATTTAAATGTAGGTCTTACCAAGTTGCAGCAAAAGGTTGAAAATGCTACCAGGTTGAAAATTCTGAACAGCCGGAACTGATTTATTTCCATGAAGACAGATCGCTCTCCTTTCTGTTCTTGGAATTCCTTTTTGGCCCTGTTTACACAGCATGTTCTACCAGATTGTTCTAGCTTGTTATTGATGACTTTTTAAAGATGTCTTCAGGAAACACTTCAAGTAGTAATAGTAGTAATAAAAAAAATAAACCAAAAAAAATCGTCATTGTGATGACAAGCCAGCTTTGTGAAGGTAAATATTAATAAAAAAAAATAGTAAAGTTAAGATAATTAAGGTAAATTTTTAAATGAGAAAAACAGAATGAATCATTTGAATGGATCAATACATTCTCTAAATAATTATAGGGAGCAAACCCTTTTTAACCATCACATTTAATAATAAACATTTCATTAATGATAGTTAATAATTACTTTAAACAAATACTCTTTTCTTTTAGTTTTTAAGTTTACTGTACCTCAGACATCCTCAGTTCATCAAATTAAGGGAGGGGGAAAAGGGCCTCCTTTTTGGGACATTATATCTGATTTAGGAGCATCACAGAGTCTCTATGCGTATGAGGGAGACTTCCAGGAGATTTGGGATGTCTGCATCACCATGTATTCATTTCAAGTGGTTAAAAAAAATATTATTTTTTATTCAACACAAAAGAAGATATTTTTAGGACATTTGTTAAAAACCAGTAGACACTGACATTTACAGGAAAAAAAAAGAAACGTACCTGAAGTTAATGGCTACCGGTTACCAACATTCCTCAAAATATCTTTTTTTGTGTTCTACAGAAAAAAGAAACTTGAACAGGTTTGGAAGAAGTTCAAGATGAATAGATGATATCTATTATAATCAGTTTAAAGGACTACAGGTATTTAAATCAGCATATATTTACTTGATAAGCATGTTTAAAATAATCTTATATTTTGAAAAAAAGGATCAAAATGTAAAGTGTGTATAAAGTTTAAAGGAACAAATATCTGCCAAAATAAGAATTCATTTAGTCAGAAAATAAGTTTTCATAACTCACTGACAGATATTTGATGTAATTTTAAGCATATGGCATGTAAAAACAGCCATGGACTTATTAGCAATTTTGTTTTGTTCCTACTATAAACGTCAATTGCTTTTTTTCCAACATTTATTTTAAATTTCTTATTTTGTGATCAACAGAAGAAAGAAATTCATAAAAAGTTAAAAGCACCTGAGTGTGGGTAAACGGAGGACATTTTTATTTTTTTGTGTGTGAATTGTCATTGAAATGTTTAAGCATTTGTATTGGGAAACTACACAAAAGAAATCCATTCAATGCCAGGACCTACAGCAGAATTTAAACTTTTCCAATCAGATAAAAGGCCTTAAATTCTGGAAAAGACCATCATGGCCAAGTTTATTTATTATAAGCATTAACTTCTCACAATAATACAGAACAACACAATCACAATAATTACTGCTTCTTCTTCACAACATGTGCACAGTCATATTTGCCCCTGATCACGGTAAGTTTGACCCCTGGTAAGTCCTGGGTTCGTCCTCCCTGCACCAGCACCACATTGTGCTCCTGCAGGTTGTGTCCTTCGCCGGGTATGTAGACGACAGCTTCTTGACCGTTGGAGAGACGCACTTGTGCGCACTTGCGGTTGGCAGAGTTGGGTTTCTTGGGTTTTCTGATCATGGTCTTCAGAACTACAGCTTTGAGTTGAGGATGCCCAGAAGTGGCACTGATCTTTCGGTGAGGAGGTGGTGGTTTGCCCTTGCGGTGCATCTGATTGAGGGTAGCCATAGTTCTGCTGAAGAGTGGTGCAGACCACAGAGATACAGAGCGCGATGCTGTGGAAATCATTTAGTAGAAAGTTGCATAAGTTATTTTCATTTTTAAAATGATCAAAATGAGGTGACTGATGCTTCAGATATGCACTAGAAAAATTATTTTCCCACTTTTTTTTTCTAGTCCAAATATCTAAAATAAGCATTTTCGAAACAAAAAAATATCTTGTTTTCAGAAATAATAAGTTGAAATAAATTGAGTTTTTCTTAAAACAAGCTACAAAAATGCCAGTCAGGGAAATAAAACAATCTTAAAACAATCGATTACTTGGAAAATAATTTAGCTTGTTTTAATGTAAAACTCACCTAATTTTGATAATTTCTGAATCATTATCATTTTTTCAAAACAAGCAAGGCAGTATTTTTTTTTCTTGCTTAGAAAATGTTTCTTGTTTTTTTTTTTTTTGATATTTCGACTAGAAACAAGACAAAAGCATCTAGTAAAAATATATATTGTTGTTTAGTACAGATTAAGCAAACTTTTTCACTTCACATGATTCCATACCTTTAAGTTTTCATGTTCTGGCATAATTTGTTTTTTAATTATCTGCTATACACAATTTCCTGTAGATCCAGAAACATGCTTACTTGGTAATTGTACCACCTCCAACATCAGAGAAATGGAATGAAACAAAACTTACTGAAATGTTGTTACTTATTGCCAAATAATGTATCACAATGCCATGGAAAATTGACAAAGTTATTCAAACAAGTATGTGGTTATAACAGGTTAATCATTGTATACCTTTAGGAAAGCTAACACATTGGTTAATAAATAAAAGTAAGATTTTTTTATATAGTTTGGCAGGCTTTCCTTGATACAGAAAATAAACCAACAGATCAGATGGAAATGTTCACTTATATATTGCAATAAAAATGTATTATTGTTGGTTTTGGTTTTAACTTATTTTGTTTTAATACTTTATCATGACTAACATTAAAATATGCGGCAGTTTTAGTATTTTACAATATAGTTAGTGCATGTAGTGCACAAAAATTAGTGCATGTTACTTTACTTTTCCTTTCTTAAATGTATTTTTATATTTTGTCCATCTAGTCCTATCATGTTTTTACATTTTACATTAAAGGTGTAGTAAACATTGCTTTCTGGCACATTGATTAACGTTAACATTTGTATTATTATGAATACACTGGTTAAACTGGGGTCGATTTGGGCTAACCATGGTTCAACTACATAAACATGGTGTAAAAGTCTGTGACTGAGACTTACCCTGCAGAGCTGACGAGAGCATTGGTTTCAGACTTCCAAGAAAAGCCATTTTAACACATCTGTGGGAAAAAATGCAAAATTAAATCATAAAGCATGTGTCCTGTCATTCAGTTATACAAATTAGAGGTAGACACTGGGCTAGTGCTAGATTATTCATGTTCTTTTTAACTTACCTGCGTGTACGGTGCGGTGAAATAAATAACACCACGTTTTCTTAAATATTGTTTTTAATTTTCAGCTGCTAATACAACAAGACATCTTTTCACATTAACGGTCATGTTAGTGACAAGCACGCCGCCATGTTGAAAACACAGCGACCCCGGAGGAGGAATAGTCTTCGTCGAGGATTCCTGACAACTGAAGAGCTCAAGCCTGAACCGCATCACACTGCCATCTCGAGGATGGGGTTCATATAAGAGTGCACTGAAAAAATATATTCAAAGATGATTCCTTGGATTTACTCATTTATTTGAGCTGAATTTAAACAAACAAATTAAGTTGAACCCGACTAAATTTAATGCTTTTTAATTCAATTTTTAATCAATAATTTTGCAGACATCATTATTTTCAGTGTAATGGGTGATTTTAATTTATACAATATACAACCCCCTCAGGCGCCACGGTGGCGTAGTGAGTAGCACGTTCGCCTCACAGCAAGAAGGTCGCTGGTTTGAGCCCCGGCTGGGTCAGTTAGCATTTCTGTGTGGAGTTTGCATGTTCTCCCCATGGTTGCCTGGGTTTGCTCCGGTTTCCCCCACAGTCCAAAGACAAATTGTCCGTAGTGTATAAGTGTGAACGTGTGTATGGATGTTTCCCAGAGATGGGTTGTGGCTGGAAGGGCATCCGCTGCGTAAAAAATATGCTGGATAAAATGGCGGTTGATTCCGCTGTGGTGACCCCGGATTAATAAAGGGACTAAGCCGACAAGAAAATGAATAAATGAATGAACCCCCTCATCAACACATGATCATCCTCGTGCGAGGGACTCCTTTTCTAAAATGTAAAAGACATTTAGTTGCACAAAAGTCTGGAAAATGTGTGTCTAGATCTTATATATACATTTTTGGTAATAATTATACTGTGATTATGAGTGTGTGTGTACTTTACATCTTAAGAGCGGTCTGTTGTTCTGAAGACAAAGCCTAATATTAAAGAAATAGAAAGCCACTTGAATTGGTAAAAAAAGCATTACTTAAAAACTATCACAAAAGTTATAAAGGTTGTTTTACTGTCAAAAGCAAAATGACCCCCATCTTTAGTTAATTAAATACAGTTCATTTACATGTGTTTTAGGGCATATTCCATTAGTTTTTAGTGATTTTAACATGGCACCAATAGAAGTTAACAATTAATGACCCACAGAGACATTACGGTTTCCATTACATACAATTTAACACAAATTATATGAGGGCTTCTATCAGGGGGGGTTGCAGGGATTAAAAAGCCTAATACATTAACAATAGAATTACTTCATGGTTTCTTTAAAAATATATACATTAAATAAAATTCATACACAACATAACTTTCAAAACTGCACAGAGGGTTTGCCTTACATCAAGATTTGGTTAGTTGCTTGTATGTGTGGCTACACTGATACTCGGATGTAAACAGTCTGGATTGCATGGGTAATGTACTGAATAAGTTCTGCTTATTTATGAGTTGTGGAAGCTGCTAAATCATATTGAGAATTTATTTGTAAACAGGACAGGGTCCAATATTTTGACAAACTAAATTTAATAAGTGGTAAGAGCTACATATGAGCGGTATTACTAAAGATGTTAGCCTACCCTGCAAACAAACATGTGTTGGTCCTTAATGGCCCTACTTAGGCCAGTAGATGTGGGCCATACCTGGGCTAGCCTGCACTGGGTCTGTTTAGATTTTATGTGCTAGCTGTAGCCCACTGAGCCCACAAAAAGCCAGCATGGTTCGTCCAATTAGTAAAGACCAAAGTCAATGACAATAACTCATCATTTTTTGCAGCAATCAGTTAAATATGTGAGTTTCGTTTGGTTTTGTACAGGGCCCCCAAACTCAGTCCTAGAGGGCCGGTGTGCTGCAGGTTTTAGCTCCAAATTGCCTCAACACACCTGCACGGATGTTTCCAGAAAGCCTAGTAAGAGCTTGATTAGCTAGCCCAGGTGTGTCTAATTAGGATTGGAACTAAATTTTGCAGGACACCAACCGAGTTTGGGCACCCCTGGTTTAGTGACATTGTTTATGTTCTGTTCCTCCAATGGCTGATTAACTTTTTGAACCCTGAATATTGTGGCAATCTGACAAAGATCTATTGACATAAACCTTACATTTAGCAATGAATATGTAATCCAATAGGCTATACTGTATATACAGTGCCTACATTATACCCTGCTTTCAAAAGATCTTCGGAATAAAGTTGTAGAAAGGCACAGGATTGGAGAGAAGGCTACAAAAACATTTCAAAGACTGGAAAAATTATTTGGAATGTGATTTGATTTCAGGTTTGATGACAAAGTAATTGTTTCTAAAGGGGTATGATGATTTTCTAAAGGATTTTCTATTTTCTACAGGTGTCTATACATATTTACAAGGGTGATAATGTTATCAATGATAACGCCTTGAACAATTAAATATCTGCCAGATTGATCTGAAATCAGCTTTGATGCTTTAAATGGAATGGCTTTGTGCATCAGAATCATTACATCCCTTTAGTTGGATGCATATGAAGCAGAGATCACTTCACCTGGCCATCTTCTGCATACCTTTAGTAGTTTGTTAGACAGAAGATGAGTTGTATATAGGTGTTATAAGAACACCAAAACATCCTATACTTTTTGTATAAAAAAGATCATTAATATAAATATAAATGCATTTGTGGGCTGCACGGTGGCACAGTGGGTGGCGTTTTTGTCTCACAGCAAGAAGGTCGCTGGTTCTAGCCTCGGCAGGGTCAGTTGGCATTTCTGTGTGGAGTTTGCATGTTCTACCCGTGTTCGCGTGCATGTTTTCTCCAGGTGCTCTGGTTTCCCCAACAAGTCCAAAGACATGCGGTATAGGTGAATAAGGTGAGCTAAATTGTCTATAGTGTATGTGTGTGAATGAGAGTGTATGGTGTTTCCAAGTGATGGGTTGCAGCTGAAAGGGCATCCACTGCATAAAACATGCTGGATAGGTTGGCGGTTCATTCCGCTGTGGTGACCACAGATTAATAAAGAGACTAAGCTGAAAAGAAAATGAATGAATGAATGTATTTGTTGGAATCATCAACATATTGTCTACAATTCTCATTAATGACCACTGAACGTCAGCATTGAGCAGTCTTAGCTGACAAATCAAAAAGAAGATATTAAACCAGACTTCAAGTTGGTGCAATGCAGGCCATTAGCTGAGATTGAGAGCTGAGAACATTGTCTAATAAGGACCAGGCATCAGGGACAAAAAACCTGTTGAAAAAAAATCTTATTCTCAATCTTTTGTTTTGCTTTGTTTACTTTGCTTCATTTCTGCCAATATAATTTATGCGCTGAGAAAAGTGCTCTTTTGATGTCGCGCCATGGCATTCGAGTGCGAGCACATGTTTTGTACATCTTTTAATAACACAGACAATGTAGGTGGTTGTTTTCATCATATTTTCCAGAAAACAAGATGAGAGCATCTTAATTTTTGCATTTCCATTATCATTTAAGTGGACACTGGCTGTTTGTGTGGACGTATCTGGAGGACGATGGAGAGCGGGAGAAGGGAGAGATGTTAAAGAAGTAAGGGTGAGTCATAAGAAGAGAGGGTCCTAATGAATGGGACCATATGAATGAGAAAGCACAGATGTGTGAAAGAGGGAGGATGAAAAGAAACCCAGCTAACTGATTGGAGGAGTGGGAGGAAAGCAGGATGAATAAGCACCTAAAAGTCCTTGTGCACCTTCCAAGCGCTCCCCATTCCCCGTTTTTCCTCCTCCTTTCAATCCGGTCTATTTTTATTCCTCTTCATTTGCTGAAAGAGCATCATTCGCACAAGGACAGGAAGAGAAGACATGAGAGAGTTTTATTCAGATAAAACTCAGAGGATGGAGTGTATTTCTGGACTCGGTGGGGGTAAGTCTGACCCATGGTCACATGTGGGAGGGTCAGCAGTGCAGCACCGGACGTTGGACTCAATGAAAAGGTGCAAAACTGGGTAAATGACAAGCAAACAATGGTTTAGGGGCACCGGAGGTGGAGATTACGAAAGGAAGATCTCGCTTCCCCCGGCAACAAGAGGAAAAAATGGAAGCAGATATTGAGAGGAAAGGCCATATAGGGTATTATCGTGAGCTTGCAGGTATAATGGGAAAGTGTGGGCTGACTATTCACTGTACAGCATGTGTTCAGCGGACATATATGCGTGTAGGAGGCTGATTGTCTCCACTGTGCCTCTGAGTCAAGAGCCTACGTCAGGAAAAACAGATAGCACCTCATCATCTGCGTCAGTCGGTCCTAGGAAACCATGGTGACACTCTAAAAAGGCAGTGAATGAAAGTGTGAGAGAGGAGGAAACAATAGAGGGGGCAGCAACAATGAACGAACAACGATGAACCTCGCTTTGATGCATTTAATTGGCTCTCATATGCATATTTGGAAAACAGGAGAGCATAAAATTCAAGGATATTCTTTGTGGAGAGAAGAAATATGGTACATCTAATGCACTCTCTAATGTAAAAGAGGGAGGGGGTCTTTAAATGTCATAAAAGAACCATTTCAGGTCTCTCAAACAATACCTTAGTGTGCAGATGATCAATATCCCGTTTTCCTCTGTAAGAACTTCTGCACACTTTAAGCAGAGGTAACTACACGTGGTCCTAGAGGGTCCTGCAGATTTTATCTCCAGCCCTAAATAAACACATCTGAACAAGCTAATCAAGGTCTTATGAGGCATGCCAGATGCTTCCAGGAGAGGTGTGTTGAGGCAAGTTGGTGCTAAACGCTGCAGCACACTGGACTTCGATGAATAAGATTGGTGAACTCTGCTTTTAAGTATCAATGTGTTTCCAAATAGAAAAGACAAAGTGAAACATACTAGCTAGACAAAATTATGTTCTTCTGTGGCACCTTTTGGTCAGCTTTGCTCATAGAAACATTAAATGGATATAAAAACCTTTATTGTAAACAGTGTAAGGAAGTTGTATCTTCTGGATCTCCAAACAACTCATAAAGGACAAAACATCATAAAGCAATATAGTTTATTATGAAGATTTTCATCTATGATTTTCATGCACAGGCACAATGAAAAGTACTGTAGGAATCAATCCTCTACTTGACCGTAGAACTCTACGAAGATACAATTGTTATTCATAAACATATTCTTCCAGCACAATCTTCACTATAAGTGAATACAAAGTGGCAATTGCCGTTATGTTACTTTAAGTACTTTTCCCCAAAGTGACAGTCCAATATGAATAGGATGCATGTTCATGTGACTTCATGATATCGAGATATAAACATAAATAAATCTTTATACACTTTTGATACAGCTCTAACACATTATTCCAGAAAAATAGGTTTGTAAAAGATGACAATATGCCATACTTCATCGATTAAGTCACAGACTTATGTTAAAACATGTGATCACTGGTTCCATCTGGAAGAAAAGAGAGAGAAAAAACACACAGATTAGATATGAAAACTTTGACTTATTGGAAATTCAGTCGCAAAAAGGTTGTTATCTCTCACCTTGGTAGAAGATCTGTGGTCCGCCTTGATGAGGGAGTTGATACAACTCATCTTGCTGCCTGTCGGCAGGAGTCATCGGGACAGCTGCCCCAAACACAGGTTCCATGGTGACCAGCTCCTCTAGGAGGGACTGGGCACAAGGCAGAGCAGGGGTAAGGGCAGGAGCTTCACTGGACCTTTGGGAGGACATCATCTCTATGTCCTCGTCAGGTCTCTCGCCATCCTGCAGCCCACCCTCGGTCATGCGATTACAGTGCGTCAACTGGACGCTACAGAGGTGGTTTACACCAATCAGAGTCACCGCCGCCTCCTCCTGGACAGGGGAGCTGCGGCTCTGGGAGTAGGATGGCACTGATGAGTAAGGTGAGGGAGGCACTGGAGAGGTGGATGGCAGATTTGGCAGAGGGATGTCATCTACTGCTTTCTCCTCAAACATTAAGACATCAATGTGAGCCAGCGAGGAGTTGGCGTGATGAGGGGGAGCTGATGTGCCTTGTGGGTTGCTGTGACAGAAACCTTCAGCTAAAGTGCTAATGTACTGAGCCAGAAGCGAGATTTCCATTCGCTCTCTTTCAGTTTCGTCTTCCCGAGGGAAGAAACTCAAACAGGGCTTCTTGGTGGGCGAGGCCTCAGGGGTTAGAAGGCCTTCTGGGGGAGTGTGAAATGGCAAATGGGGGACGTCTACGTAGAGAGGGCCTCTGATTTCCGGCAGCGCCATGAGAATGCATTCGTCACTGCCTGGGCTGTCTGGTGTAGGAGGCAAAGTTTCGTAAAGCCGCTTACGGCAGGGTTGAGCAGGACCAATGTTGGTGGCTGAAGTTATAGGCTGCCTCATTTTAGCGGATTTGCTATGATCTGATGGTCTAAAGATTTCATCACCAAATATGAAACTCCCCCCACTGAGTCTTGGGGTGTAAGGGGGGGTGCAGATAAACTCCTCTGATCTTTGGCGCTTTGGAGGAGCTTTGAATGGAGGAAGAGGTAGAGGGGCAACTTGGGATTGGGTAACAGTAGAAAGGTTGATGTTACTCAGGTGTTCAGGGGAAACATTCATGGCTGATCGCCACATCTGGTGACCACCGTGTGGCTGTGGGTGGACCTCTTCATCCTGAGCAAAGCCCTGAAGGGGGTCGAATGTCATGCTGGATGGGGCAGAGGTACCGGGGAGCTCTTCAGAGGAGCTTCGTCCAGAAGTGGTGAAGCTGAAGTCGAAGGACTGGGAGGACAGGCCACTGCTGCTGGGCGTGAAGACCTGGTCTGGGCTGGACAGAGGGTCAGAGCTCTGGCGTGGCTCCTGGTACAGGAGAGCCAGTTGATTCTGCTCTGAGTACAACTGCTGACGCACCGACCAGGCTTCAGACTCACTGAGGGAGGAAAATAATAACATTGTTAAGATTACTCAATTAATTAAATAATAATAAATATAATGATCGTTTAAAATCTGAACATGTATTCAGTATTATTATTATTACATCGATATTAATTAAAGATGTAACCAGAAATGCTTTTATTCCACATTATAATAAAAGCTTAAAGATTGGTATTCTTTATACCTTATGACATAGTTGTGGCTGTTGATGGGATATTCTCCAGTCTCCAGCTGAAGAACAATGTAGAGCCAAACCCAAGAGCGATCTGCTGCCTCCACCTGGACCACCATCTCCACCTGTCTCTCGCCTCCATCATGCACTGAAAAACAAAAATAATGACCAATTAATAAACCACATTCACCAGAGCCAGACCTTGGATACATAGTATAAACCTCACATTCTCAACTAACACTGTAAAAATTAAGACAAATAAATAAATAAATACTCACACAGGGCGCAGTGTTGTGCAGAGGCGTGCGAGAGATCGCGAGGATGAATCAGACTGTACCATGAGCGGGAACGCAGAGTCTCGATATCATAGCCAAGATAAACACTTACACTGTCAGAGAGAGAGAGAGAGAAACACAGATTATTTCTTCACACTCAAACACACACACATTCATCATCAAACAGCTCGATGAGACTTTACTGTACCTGTCCTGCACAGTGTGGATCCTCATGTCTCGGCTGTGCTGCGACTGGAAACAGGACAGCAGGAAAGACTGCTCCGCTGGTGGGGTTGGAAGAGGGTTCCTGGATGATGAAAGCTGAGGCATGCTGGCCTCCAATGGGGAGCAGAAACACACCCACACTGGGTTGGATGTCCAGTAGGGGGATGCGTGGTATGGAGGCGTCAGACAGCGAGCCCGAACTAGTGCCTGTTTGTTACCAGATCCCTGCCTCCTTACAAACTTTGAAGTGCTGAAGCGGCAGCGAAAGAGGCGGTCTAGACAAAAACAAATAAACAAATGTCTTAAAATGACATTGAAAAAAGTCAGTGTATGACTTAAGACAATACTTTGTGGCATAAAACATTGATATGATCTTTTTTTTTGCCATTTCTAAACAGTAGTCAAGTACCCATTTAAAGAATACAGTAATCCCGAATGGTTCTATGTGAAAGTACCTGTGTCAGGTGTGGTAATTGGCACAAGGTTGCCCCTCATGATGAAGTGATCAGCCGGGTCTATAATATCATACACGCTGTCACTCTGCGCCACCAGATCCACCTGAATAAGAATACATAGTTAGTTTGACGTGCAACGAATTGTTATAATTGATGTTAAATGTACAATGATGCTCCTCACCATGGAATGACCCAGGTGCTCTGCGACATTGTCCGATAAATACAGGAGTTTTCCTTCACTTGTCAGCACTAGGAGAAATCCTGGGAGTGTGTGCAGGAGATCCGAGAGCTCTGGCAAAGACAAGAGGCTTCCGCTCACATCATGACCTGCTGCAGCTGATGAGGGTATAAGGAAAAGGAAACATGTTAAAGCAACATCCATGCAAACGGGTCAATATCAGCACCATAGACAGAGCAACTTTCAGAACTCTGGACAGAGATTGCTCACAATGCCAGAAAGAAAAACTTATTTTATTTTACAAATATTTGAATATAGTTTTTTATATACATTTAACAAGGGCTAAAATGTAAAAAAAAACAATTTAATTAATGTTATTATTCTTTTAATTTTTCATTATTACTTAATTTTTTTATTATTATTGTTGTTGCACTACAGGTTTAACATACTATATTTAAGCAAATACAGGGTTCTTTCAACTCAAATTTATGTCAAAATCTGACAAACCCAACCTTTGTTTTTAATGTTGAATTTTAAATCATTTAACCCAATATTTGGGTTTGAACATATTGCATTCAAAGATAGACCAAAATTTCAACTCAGCATGTTTAGAGTTAATCTTATAAGTTTTAAATCTTACGGCCTTAATAAAGCTTCTAAAAACCAAGACATTGATCTAAAAACACCAGCCTACTGTAAAATGAGTGCCACCAACACAAAACCACAAGTTGTCAGTTCAACCCTACCTTGAGAGAAAAAGACGGACTTCCTAGTGTAAATGCAGGCTAGTGACATGATGTGAAGGTAGGAAAGACGAGCTTTGTCAGCATCAGAGATGGGCAGAAGATCCTTCAAGCTGCGGATTTCCGCGTTGATTTGATCCCTCCGAGCTTTTGAGGCTCCTTTAGTGGACCGGTACATTTTCTCGAGTCCGAAGAATCGTTGGAATGGACGAATAATCGAGTGAAAACCGCTGAGGCGAGAGTTACTCGTACATAACTTCTTTAAAGTCTTGGATAAACTATTCAGTAAGTGGAAAAACCATCGTTTCTTTGCCCATTTATCCTGTAGTTTTACTGTAGGTCTGCTTTCTGATGGAAACATTGCCTCCAGATGGTTTATATAGAGAGCGCGCGCCTGAGGAACTGATGGGAGGGGGCGCGCGCAAAAAACATGGACTTGAATCAGACCTCCAAGTATTTCTCGTTTTGCCGCTGTGATGGTGACGTAGAATAAATACGGGATCCCTTTCAGCGCGCAGAGCCAGATTTGGACAAATCTAAAGGGAGGCAGCGGTCCAAACTCTCCGCCCTGTTGCGCGCTCGGAGCAGGTGCATGTATGACTGAATCTTGCTGCTGGGCTTCAGGGAAACACAGGACGCCTTTGGAAGTAAGAAGTTATATTTTAAAAATTAGAGATATGTTGATTGAAACAGTGGTTGAGCTCCTTAATCAGCGCGATTAGTAGGAGGCAGATAAATCACAAACAGTTACATCATGCCACCCATGCAATGAAATGAGAAAACAAACAATAACCACGATTTTAAAAATAAGTGTTTTCCCCCACGACAGACCCCCTCCTCCGCACTAAACACGGTCAATGAAATTCATTTAACAGTTAAAGCAATTGACGGATCACGACAACAGCCATTCCGAAATAACCTAGTATGTTTGATATTGAAAAGTTCGAAAAGCAAAATATTAAGTATTTTATGAGGAAAAAAAAAATATTAATATGATTGATATAGCGCCACGGTGGCGCGTGAGTAGCACGTTCGCCTCACAGCAAGAAGGTCGCTGGTTCGATCCCCGGTTGGGGCAGGTCCCGGTTGGGCCAGTTGGCATTTCTGTGTGGAGTTTGCATGTTCCCCCGTGGTTGCGTGGGTTTCCTCCGGGTGCTCCGGTTTCCCCCACAGTCCAAAGACATGCGGTACAGGTGAATTGGGTAAGCTAAATTGGCCATAGTGTATGTGTGTGAATGAGAATGTATGGATGTGTTTCCCAGAGATGGGTTGTGGCTGGAAGGGCATCCGCTGTGTAAAACAAATGCCGGATAAGTTGGCGGTTCATTCCGCTGTGGCGACCCCGGATTAATAAAGGGACTAAGCCGAAAAGAAAATGAATGAATGAATGATTGATATATTGTTTTTATTCATCATTATTGGTTAATCTTTTATAGTTCAATTTTAGTTAGTTACACATACATAAGTTCATAATCTCCAGAAAATTATGGTAAAAGGGTTGACATTTGACCCTTTTGACAAACATACAATGCTTTATTTTTACTTTCACAATAATTTGATAATAGTAATAATTAATATATTTATATTTATTGCAATTAAAATAAAAACACATGTACTGCAAATTAGAACTTGCTACTTTATAAGGATATATTTTTTTTAAACAAGGGAAAAAGTTAACCAAAACATTAAGCTGAAAATATATTATTAATATTATTATTGACTGATTATTTTATCTTATTTTTTTATTCAGTAACACATAAAAGAACTGCAGCACATGTTTATGTATTAATTTATCCAACAAAACAAAAACGATCAACCGGTAAAGATGGAAGAAACAATCTGCACACAAAGTTTTTCTTTCTCTCATAAAAGGAACCACAGCGGGTGTTGAAAAAGCCTTTATCTGCAAAAAACAAACAAACAAAAAAACATGGTATCTTAAGCCTGACATCCAAAGAAATCAGATTCATATTACTGATTTTTAATAGATTATAATAAGTTACAGTTTCAAAGCTCTGGTTCTTTAAAAATGGTTTCTCTTTCTTAGTAAACTTGATGTGAATAAAACATCAGAACAGTTTCTTATCCATTGATTGTGTGTGTGTGTGTGTGTGTGTGTGTGTGTGTGTGTGTGTGTGTGT